>PVKN010003127.1:0-38776 GCA_004027915.1 Capromys pilorides
AGAAACTGCAAACTGGGAAAAATATTTGCAACATCGTATCACAGACAAAATATTAATATCTCCCACAAAAAGAGCTTTCAAAAATAAACAAATCTATAGAAAAAGGAATAGGCAGTCCACAGAAAACAAAATATAATGCCCTTTAGTCATATGAGAAAATATATAGCACTGCTCATAATACTAGTAAAATAAAGTAAAGCTATAATGGGATATTGTCTCTCACATATCAGTTTGTAAATCATACTATGCAGGGAAGTCTAGGGAAGCAGGCACTTACATACAGATGATAGGGATGCAAAATGGTACAGACTCTATACAGGAAAATTTGGCAATGTTTATTAAAATTATAACTGTACTTACCCCTTGGTCCAAAAGTTTGACTTCTAGAAATTGATTGCAAAGACATAATGGCAATGACTCTGAATAAGCTTGGGAGTAGATTTCTCCCCAGAATCTCCAGAAAGAAACAATGCCTAGCTAATACCCTGGTTTCAGACTAGGAGGCCCTGAGCAAAACCCCCAGATAACCAGTGCCTTGATTTTTGACCTACATAAATTGTGACATAATAAATAAAGTGGGTTTTGGGGGAGGGGGGTACCAGTAATCTACCTCAGGTCCATGCACTTGCCAGGCAGGCTTTATGCCACTAAGCTACATCTCCAGACTCATGAAGTGATTTTTGAAGACACCATGCTTTTTTTTTTTTTTTAATGTATTTAGGACAGGGTCTACAGGGTCTCACTATGTAGATTCTCCTGTTTTCAGCCTCCCAAGCACTGGGATTACAGGTGTGTCCACCATGCCCAGTCTCAATTGCCATCTTAGCAAGCCCTGGGACTGGGGCCAGCACAGCACGCCAGGGATCGAACTCTGGCTGCTTCGCTCTGCCTAAGCAGGCACTTTAGTCTGCTGAGTTATCTGGCTGGCCCTTCAAATATTTTAATGTACATGAATACCTTTTTTTTTTTTTTTTTAAGCCAGGGATTGAACTCAAGACCTCAAGTTTGCCAGGAAGACTCATGCCACTAACCTATCTCCTCAGCAACCATGCTTTGATAATTTCTTTGACAAGTGTAATAAGCAATACCACAGCCTAGAAGACAGCCCAGAGATGGGAATAAGTGGATCATGAAAGACTGCAGGCCATCTAGTTTTGCTGTAGCATGAAGTAGGCATAGCTAAGGATTTAGAACAGCTGAGGTTCTTGAAGTCAGCTTTCCCTGCCTAACTATCCAATGGAGACATGGGAATAAAAGTTTAGGAATAAGGTCTACAAGAAGAAGACCTGGCTAGCTTCACTGCCAGTGAATTCACAGCATATGATCACTGTAATCATAGATTTACCCTCAAATATCAAAGTCTTCTGCTTCTTTTACTTTCTTCTATCTACCTCCTTTTCTGGGCACTCTCACATTAAACTGAATGTCCTTGAAAAGATGGGGAGGGAGAAAGGTAGCCTGGTATTTGGTACAAATTTCTCCTTTGTAAGCTTGCCTTTTATATAAGTCTATTTCCGCAGATACTTGAATCCAACTGTGATATTTGAATAGTTTTTAAAAAGTACATTCTGTTTACTTGCAAAAGGAGGGAACCCTTGGCCTCTTCTATAAGACAAGCAAAATGAGAAGAGGATGCAACATGCCCTACTTATTTCTCTCCAGAAGGAACCCAACCCCATCCCTAGCCCATCCTATGTCCAACAAAGAACAGACTTGTTCAGAGAGCATCACAGATGGAACAGATATAGCACCAAACACAGAAACCAAAACTGTCTCATCCCTGGGCTCAAGACAAGGGGAATACAAAAAGGAGCTTAAGAGTGACTGACACAAGGCAAACATTTCTTATCCTACAGTTTTGTTGTCCCTGATGACTGTATTCAGGCCTCTGATCAGCTTGACTCTATTCTTTAGAAAGTATATTTGATGGAACTTTTAAAATATATTATGAGATAAGTCTAGTTCCAACACAAGAGAAAGCAAGTACTACCAAGTAGGCACTGACCACAATACTTCAGAGCTTGGTTAACCCATTGCTCTTCCAACACTAACTCACTGCTTGCATCTGAAAAGGTCTTGGCAATGTAATTCACTCAACACTATGTCCATAAACATGTCCTACCCATTCATGACATTCAAGGGGGGACATCTAAACTCTCCTACCATCCCTCACCCATCACGCTTGTACTTTCAACTATACATCTTTCACTATGAGAGGCATATTTTCTCCAGTTTGCCCTAAATTTAGCGTCTTTGGGATCAAGTGATGCTGTCAGTTTCTACTAACTAGGTTTTGTTGAACCAATCACTTTCCACTGTCTTCACACCACAAGACCTAGAGACATTCAAGCCACACTGTGATTAAATAATTTTTCCTCTCTGGCTTTAATCTTCCATACCAGAGACTCCTGTTTCCCCTACTGTCCTCATACCCACATGCCACACACATCTGTTATAGTTGTACCAAGATCAGGGACAGTGTTCTCAGAAAATCAGTCCTGGTTCACCAGTTTAAACATAAAATAAGGAGGTGTGTTTCAGAAACTAGCTCTCACCTGCTAAAGAAACAATTTCTGCCAGGAACATAGAAAATGATGCTATTTATCTGCTCTTCCTGCTGGTGGGTGAACACACTGGCAGTACTCCTGAACAACACACTTTGAACATGATTTGTATTTCCATGATGAGCAAAAGTAGAACAGAAACAACAGGAGTTATTTCTCCCATTAGAATGGAAAAACTACTAGAAATCTCAAAGAAAAAGGAAGCTCCTAACACAAACCCATGCTGCTTAAGGACAAAAAGGTAATACAGAAGAATTTACTCCTTCATTGATAAACAAATACTTATTGAATTGTTGTGAAGCAAGCACCATCCTAGATTCTGAAGATCTAGATGTGAGCGAAACAGACCAAAATCTTTGTCCTCTCAGAAATAATATTCTTGTGTGGAAATACATAATAAATACAAGTAAAATATATAATATTAGGGCTTATGTTCTAAGGAGCACAGTAATGTGAAAAAAAGGTAAATAAACGCTAGAAAAGAAAAAAATGTTTTTTAGAGAGTGAGTAGGGAAGGCATTGTTGAGAAGGTCACTCTGAGATTTGGGCAATAACTTTAGATTTAAAGAAAACTTATACTGTTGGTATAGGGTTCCTAAAATTTCCATATATCCCTCACCCAAATTCACTTTCCCTGATACTGTCATTTTTTTTTTTTTTTTTTAATGGCTGGCTCCACCTGCCCTAGGGGTGGGGCTGGCGCAGCATGTGGTGCCAGGGATCAAACCGCGGTCCTTGCAGTTGCCTAAGCAAGCCTAAGCAGGCACTTTAGACCATTGAGCCATCTCACCAGCCTGATACTGTCATCTTAACTAACCCTGGTCAAAGCTAAGAAACCAACACAGCACATTACTATTTGATAAACTCTGAACTCTCCATGTTTTATCTGCTTTTCTATCCATGATTTCTCTCTGTTCTGGTCTCTGATTCAGAACATCAGAATGCATTTAGATGTCATGTCTTCTCTAGTTTTATAGTCTCTCAGCCTTTCCTCATTGATCATAAGCTGGACAATCTGAGGAGTGCTCACAAGATATTTTGTAAAGACAAATATAAAACTTCAAGTTGTATCTGTCTGATGTTTTTCTAATAATCAGACTGGGGTTATAGGCTTTGAGAAAGAATATTACAGAGGTAGAGCTCCCTTGTTCTCTCATCAGATCAGAACATTCATCGCATCCAAATCCTAACACTTGGTCATGCTACTTTTTATCACATGTTCGTTTGTTCTTTCTTTCTTTTCTTTTTTTGTCTTTTTCAGACAGGGTCTTGCTATGCAGTTCAGGCTGGCCTTGAGCTTACTTTTTGTAGCCCATGCTGGTCTTGAACTCGCACTGATCCTCCTGCCTCAGTCTCCCAACTGCTGGGATTACAGGTGTGTGCCACAATGCCCAGCAGTCTTTGTTTTGTTTTGTTTTTGTTTTTGGGGTACCAAGGACTGAACTCAGGACCTTGCACTTGCCAGGCAGGCACTTATTCCACAGAGCTATCTCCCCAACCCCTATATCACATGTACTCTTGATCCAAGCAGTATTACCAAGTACTGCATTAGAAAGTTACTAATTTTAGGGGCTGGGGAGACAGCTCAATCCCCAGGGTGCTGTGCCAGCCCTGCCCCAGGGCATGCTGAGACTGCAATTGAGACTCTGCGTGGTGGCGAGAGCCTATAATCCCAGCACTGACGAGGCTGAAAACAGGAGGATCACTAGGAGTTGGATCTGTGTAGTAAGAACCTGTAGACCTGTACTAAATACATTTAAAAAAAAACTAGTCTGTAGAAATGAGTCACTAACTCCAGCCTGTCCTCAAAAGATTTAAATTCTATCTCTGGAAGGGGTAGTATCTACATATATAATTGGAATATTTCCATAAGAAAGACCTTTTCTTCCTTATTTATACGATCATTTATTCATATGAGTTTATTATTTTTTAATTTTTTTTAAAACTTTATTGATGTTGCGACCAGCTCAACCTGCCCTGGGGGTGGGGCTGGCACAGCATGTGGTGCTGGGAATCAAACTGCAGTCCCTGCACTTGCCTAAGCTTGCCTAAGCAGATGCTTTAGACCGCTGAGCTATGTCACCGGCCTTCATATGAGTTTAGTCATATATACGTACTTTATTTTTTGGATATGATTTAAGAGTGCACCCCAAAGGTTTGTGTGTTCGAAGTTTGGTCTAGAGGCAATACCAACATGGACCAGAGGCAATGTTAAAGGGTAGGGGGACTCCTAAGAGGTGTGTAAGGAACCAGAGGAAGAAGACGAAGAAAGAGGAGAGAAGAGAAAGAGATAAAAAAAAAAAAAAAAAAAAAGGAAGAAGACACAGAGGAGGAAGAGGAAGAAGTAGTCAAGTGAGGTTTAATTACACCATTCAGGATATGTCTTAGTTACTTTTCTCTTGTTGCTGAGACAAAAAAAACCTAATGCCCCAAATTAAGGAAAGAAAGGTTTATTTATCTCACAGTTTGTGGAGGTTTTAGTCTATAATTAGCTGACTCCAAGGCAAGGTGGCATGGCACAGGAGCAACAGTTCATGGCATCAAAAACAAGAGCAAGAAGGGAGGAGCTGGAGAGAGGACAGCTGGGAACTGTCCCTTATATTGCATGTAGGCTACCCACCTTATAGTGAGTATAATACTCACATCCATAATCCTAGCATCAGACCATGATCTATCACAAATTCTAGAAGCCTCCCCCTCTAATTGCATGAGGCTTTGGGGGACATCTAGATACAAATCATAACAGGATGCTATCATAGGAAGAAATTAATTTAGTGTTTTGGGGGGCCAAGGTGAGTTCTGAAAAGATGGTTCTTATAAAAGCACAAGACTGGGCCCTTTCTGTTCCTTGGCTTCCTGTCTTGCCATGTGTCTTAGTTACTTTTCTCTTATTGCTGGGACAAATACCGGACACACAAGCTTAGGGGAGGAAAGGTTTATTTAGCTTACAGATGCTAGAGGTTTCATAATTTAAAGCAGCCTGAATTACATAGCAAAGCCTCGAGACTCTACGCCACTGTGTCCAGGATGATTCACTCCATATCTCCGAGAGATGACCGCCTGGAGCGGGAGAGGGGGCTCTCGGACAGCACGTGCTATCAGTTTAACGGTTCACACCTCTCTTGGCTACATCTCTCAAGCCCTGCCCTGGTCCTTTGGCCCCGCCCCTTGAGTCATGCGCTTGACAGCCCCATGATTTACATGAGGCTTTGGGGGGACAACTAGATACAAACCATAACACCATGAGACCTCTCTCTTTCCCTCACACTCCTGTCATTGTGATGCCATCTGACATGACATCTTCACTAGAGCAGAGCCAATGCTGGAGCCATGTCCTTGAACTCCAAAAACTGTGAACTAAATAAAGTTCTTTATACATTTCCCAGCTTCGAGTCCTTGCTATCACAATAGAAAACTGATTAATATAACTACCTTATTTTATTCCTCAAATTATCCCAGCTTTTGCCACCAGAGGAGATCACTTCTGAGTAAAAGACCAAAGTTCATCTCAACAAATGCAAGGTTTTTTAAAGCCACAACTAATGCCCTGTCTTCTCTGAAATTTAACTTAATACTCTGTCTCACAATGAATGAGCTGAAGCAGCCCTAGTACTCCAAACATTAACAACCCTGAGCTTCTGTAATATTTGCTGTCTATACAACAAAATGTGTCATTTATTGACTTGTGTGGCCTATGAAATTTACCTATAAATGCCACAGCTTCTTTTAAAAATAGAATATCAGCCTTTCTGTTCCCCTGACAATACCCTTCTACAAGTACCTGCCACACACCAAGTGTCTCATAAATGTGTGAACTGTTTCATGCCAATCAGTCAGTAAGCACTATGAGGTAAGAACTGATTTTTTATTTCTCTTCTACATGGTTGATACAGATCTGGATGCACTTAGGCAAATAATCACTTCTTACTATTAGAGATTAACAACAATGTCCTCATCTCTGAGGACTATACAATTGTGATATAAAACAATGAAAACATGTGTTCTGCACTGGCTTCTCTACCTCATTTGAATCTATTTATTTGCTGGTCAATGGAGAAGTAGTGAAGGACCACATAGAGAGGAGATCCCAGGTATATGTTGTGTGCTGTAAAGCAGGGGTGAGAGATACTCAAAATTGTGGGGAAATTCAAACAGCCCAGACATGCTGGGCAAAAGAATGAGAAATGCTCTTCTATACTGCAAATCTTTCTAAGGATATGATCAGAGAGTGCATACAAATATATATGATGTTTACTTAATAATTATTCATAGCAGAGAAAAACTGGAAGGCACCTAGTGTCGAAAATAATCACTGTAGTACAATTTGGTATGTTCATCAGCACCCAGAAAATGCTCGTTGTATGCTTAATAATGTGTCACTGGCTCTAACCTTCAAAACTCCATTTCTAAAGGGAAAATATCTGCCTTAAAATAGCAAAAGTAAGACAATACTTCTGTTAAAACAATTGAAAAATACAGCCATAATGGTAACTTTATAACCCAATAGCAAGATTTGGGTGATTTAGTTGTTGTTTTTGTTATTGTTTCCCTTTGTGTTTTTCTTTATTTTGCAAGTTTTCTGCTTTGAAAACATATTATTCCATCAGCAGGCCAAAAATAATCCATTTTAAAAACAAACATGTAAGAGCCAAGTTTTCAACTATCTAGGCATCTGACTGCCAGCAGGCTTTTACTTCCACTGTAAAATACAAGAATCCTAAGATCCAACACTCTCTGTCACTTCCCCCACCCCACACAACACCCAAGACAGAAAAAAACAACGAAATTTCAGAACAGGAACTTCTTAAGGGAAAGACTCTGTTGTGTTGATCTTTGGTCTCCAACCCTGGAATTTTCAACACCAGCAGGCACACATTTAAGTACTAAGTAAACACTAAAGGCACAAGGAAAAACTTGTGACGAAATGAGATGGCATAGCTACCAGCAATGCAATGACATCGCCCCACCCAAAGCCTTCTCCTCCCTACTCTAGGACTGGGTGCTCTCACTCCTATATTCAGGCATCCATCTCACAGGCCCATTAGGAGCTCTTAGAATAAATGATGACTTTTTTACACTATAGCTTTCATCTTCTGCCTTCTTTCCTTCTGTTTTCTCACTTTTTAAAAGGTTATTTTGCTTTTCAGCTAGCACAATGAGCAGCACTAAACCAGTGTGCCAGTCAGCCTACAGAGAATCATTGAGAGAATGAATTTGAATAATAAAACCCAGTACAAGGCTATACCTTGGAGAAAAGCCTGGTATAGTACCTTCAATTTAGAACCTCATTTCACTGGCTAATGCAGTCGTTGGAGGCATTAACCTAATTTTTGCCAGGAGAGGCCACAACACAATAGTATTAACCATGAGCACAGAGGACCCTGTTCAACTCAGAGACAGAATGGGAAGAATAAAATTAGCAGCACTGTACTTCTGGTGCAAAGGAAAACAAATGCTCACTTTCCTTCCCTCATTGCCAGCCATGTTTAGAATGAAAAATGTAAGGAAGTTCAAGGGAAGCCAGGACAAGAAAAGGGTCCAATGAGCTCTTTTTTTTTCTTTCCAGAATTGGGGATTGAACTTAGGCCTTTGCGCTTACCAGGCAAATGCTTATTCTACTAAGCTATCTCTCCAGCCCCCAATGAGCTCTTCTAGACTGAGAAAGTTAACATCAAGGGACCTTAAATAAATGTACTCCAACAATAGATCTAGTTACTCCCAAACTCTATGTGCTGCAGCCTGGGAAGGCTCCAGAACCTGCCAAAAGGTCAGTTAGCTAAGGTCAGAAATGAAAGGAGAGGAAAGTCCTCAAAGGCCAATAGCTCTATTCCACAGACTCTCTGCAGATCCACTATACACAAGCATCTCCTACAAGATCTTCTTGGTAGCTGGGCTGGTCCAGTTCAGGTTTTTCCTAAGTCTTTCCCTACATGTCAGCCCCACTGAACTGGGAACCATACAGCTCAGGACTTTAGCTGTGGGTCTCTGGAAAGAGGAAGGTAGCAACAATGTCCCTAGGGAAAGACTTTGAAGGAGTCTAGTGGCTCCCCTTCATCCCTGCTCCATGGTATCAACAGTGGCCCTGTCATGTCTCTCTCTAGCTAGCCAGGCTAAGGAAGTCACTCGTTTCTTTTGTTCTAACAGGTTTTGGATCAGTATCTTGTTTTCTCTGCTTCTCCAGAATTCTCCTTGTCTTTCATTCCCCCAAAGATTCTGCTGTCTACTCTCTTAGCTGGGGTTCTTTTGACTTAGTTAGACATGGGTGAGAAGAAATCAAAGTATAACCAAGTATTTATAATGAAAAATTTTCCAGAACTTACTGTTCCTTTCCCTTTTCCCTTCACTACCAGAAGATAAAGACAGCCCAGTGTCACCAGTAACTAACTTTCACCACTAATGCTAGTAGTAAACACTAAGTGACCTTGTCATGTCAACTCTTTAATGATAGGAACAAAAACAATTATATATCCAGGCCCTATGAATGGATCTGTTCAACTTTTTATTTGAACAGGTGCTCCATGAGGCTGTGGTACTTATGGCCAAAGCATTCTGTTATGTCCTTACCCTATTTAACACAGTAATAAGTACACAGCAAGTACTCAAACAGCTGAGTTCTTCCCATGAGTCTCCCTATTAAGTCTCTAGGATGTTTAAGACTGCCCAACTACTAGAGGTCAACCCTTGAGGAAAAGAACATGTTGCTGGGAGTGGGGTAAACCCTAGACTCCACCCAAGTGTCATACACAATGAGGGGAACAGTGCAGGGATACAAAGACAGGACTCATTCTTCATATGCATAGCCTGCCTGCCAGAATTTACTGGGTGGCAGATATCCTAGATTTGTGGGTGAGGATTGAATCATGTTATAAATCTCCTTTTTCTAAGCAGCATGTGAAAAACTCCTCCATCTCAGGAAGAAAAGGTAGAGAGGAAGGCATGATATGCAAGGAAAACGGTGGTCTGAAATTGGAAGCACAGATTTCATTCTAATGCTAGAACCACTTCTCAAATGATAGCGATCAATTCTGGAAGAAGCTGCATAGGCCAAGGGGGCTACACTAAGGCTTTTATAGTCAAAATAACACTGTCCTATAACTGTATCATCATACTGTTGATAATTTCCCTGTAAGAAGCATATCTTCCCATAACCATAAATCAATTCCTCACTACAGTTTTAGAAATCTATACCTCTCCCCACAAAATCAGCAATTACCTGACACTCTAAATACTTGGCACTAGAAGTACAATTAGGGAAGATTCTGAATGGTGCCCTGAAGCAGGCCATACAGGAACAGGGAAGACAGGAGTTATATACACTTAGGAAGCTCATTTAGGGAATGGACTGTGCATAATGCATGCAGGCCCTGGAGTGCAGACACTCCCTCCCTGTGGCCTGCTCTGAGGCAGGCTGTGAGCTGAGCCCAACACTGGCAGATGGCTGCGCTGGTGGCAATCGTGCATGCTCCAATGGCCACCTCCTCCCATCCATCCTTGAGCACTAGCAGACAATACTCCCAAAGAATAGTGCTTTTCCCTGGGGAAGGTAAACATTTCCATCAGAAGGCAGAAGCCAGCACAAGGCAATTTTTCTCTGTGCAGGGAAAAGGAGCTACAAACATAAAGTTGCTCATTCAAAAGAGACAGATGATCTCTGTAAGCCGAGTGATGCCAAACCATCTATAAAGGTTTGCACATCCATCAGCACAAGTGGCTGCGGGGAGGGGGAAGAACATGGAAGGCCTACTCAGGACTTAGGAATCTGGCCTCAGAAGCCAGTCTTCATGGGAGCTCCAGGTTATCCAAGGGTGCAGCAAAAGGTTCGATTTCCAGCAGATTCTCTGCGCTCTCTCCAGGTACTTCCAACCCTCCCAGTCCATACTCAAGGTCTCCATTTCAAGCCTCTGCATTCACAAGGTTTCAGGGATAGTTCATTGTTCAATGTTTAGTCAGACACTTCTCCCTCTTACCATTCCCCACCTTTTTGTCATGTGTAACTAAAAGAGAAATGATAGTTCCCTAGTCTTATGCCTAAAATAACCTATAAAGAAATACGGTTTATGAACTCCCCCATCAGTAATACAATACATAATTCAGAGCTCAGCCATTTGTCACAGTATTGAGTAATCCATATGTGTCCCCAGGGTCTGACAATAAAATTTGTAAATCATTAGTAAAAAAAGCAGTATACCTTAGCCACTGAGTTAAAATACAAAGAACATTTTTTAGCATTGATTTTTTTTTTTTTAACTTAGAGAATGTGGGCTTCTAAGGATAAATACTTGTAACAGAGTTATAAGCTAGAACGGAAGATTTTATACTTTCTAGACCCCTGACAGCTGACTACAATACAAAAATAAAAACTCCAAGATTCACATTCTCCCAATGATAATAATGGCTTTATTCTACAAAACCTGCTATTAGCATGATGGGGATGGTCACATCAGTCATAAAAAAGCACATGTACCTTTTGTGTTCAAGAAAAGCAAGCAAAATACCTGCTTTGTGCAAAAGCATGCCACTTAAAAACAGGAAAGAAAATAATAAATTATTGCAATACTGGGTATGAACTTATTTTTCTTTCTTCTGGATGATCAAACACTGAGCATAGGGGTAGGCATTGCAATCCAAAAACCTACTGTCATAGTGATTGGTGCTTAGATTGTGAGATAAAACAGGCAGAAATTCAATTATATTGCAAAGAACACAGACAAGTGCCCTGACTGTGCAGACCTGCAGAGTTCTAATGCCAAATGAGTGGCTTTCTCCCCAGTTGCTGTATGGCACTGCTACAGGATAACACCTGGGGAGAGGGCCTGCACTGTTATCTAGCCAATTATCCTCCTAGAGCACAACTCTTCTCAGGATGCAACATGTACGCAGGGTCTAAAGAGGCAGGCATTGGGATCCCTTGGTAAAACTTCCTACTAGGCCATGAAGGGTAAGACCAAGTAAGGTGTTATCTGCTATGCCAGGAGTATAGTGACAGCCTCCAGTTATTTCTTTACCTAATAGATCACCTGCATATCCACTCCTTTCAACTTTTTATTCTGAAATAATTTTGCACTAACAGAAGAAAACTAAAAAAAATATATAAACTTCTCATCTACCCTACACCTAGATTCCCCCAGTATTACGATCTTACATAAGCATAGAATGATTATTAAAACTAAGTAGCAATAAAATCACATACTTAATTCAGATTTTACCAATTTTTCTCTCTTCTAGAATTTAATCTAAAATACTACAGTGCATTTAGCTGTCATGTGTCCTCCAACCTGTAACCATCCTCAGTCTTCATCTTTCTTGACCTGGACAGTTATTGAGCTCTAACTATGCACTTAATACTATGGTAAACACTTTATGTTCACCTTATTTTTAGTTAAAATAACCCTCTGCAATAGGTTTATTACTATCCTTATTTTACAGATGAATATATTTCATTAAACCTTATTAGAATTAAATAACTTGTCCAAAAGTGCCTCACCACTACAGACACATGGACCCAGGTAAACCAATTCTATATACCATATTATCTGCTAAACTCAAGGCACATAAGTCAAATACCAAAATACAACCTGGACTTTGTTCTCTGGTTATTTCTTATCTGAAAGACTTAACAGGAAAGGATATTCTTGACTTTATCTTTTTTCCAAAGGAGATAAACTTTCCTTTAATTTCTCAGTTTACCCATACAGATTTCTTTCTCTTAGTAAAGAGCACATTCTTTTTTTTTTTTTAATTTTTATTTTATTATTATGGCTGGCTCAGCCTGCCGTGGAGGTGGGGCTGGCACAGCATGTGATACCGGGGATCAAACCACGGTCCCTGCAGTTGCCTAAGCTTTTCCTAAGCAGGTGCTTTAGACCGCTGCCCCAAGAGCACATTCTTAAACTAAGGACAAAGTAGAAACTACTGTTCACCTGAGACCACATTCTGCAATGATATAAGGTAGAGGGGAAATATACCAGCATGAAAGGGTGCTAAACTTGAGACAGTTCTTCCAAAACCTTTATAAATACATGGACACAGAACTCACAGAATAAAAAAGGGAAAAAAGAAACATATATTCACTAGAGTTGCTTCTTTTCCAATTCTCTCTCAGAAATATCTAATAATGGACAACACAAACTGGTACCTCCTCTTTAGCATCAGGTTCTAAAAAAGCTGTGACACAGACTATTCATATAGCACAGAAGGTATGAGTCAAGGGACCTGGCTAGGGAAGATGGACTGGGGGGAACTCCAGCTGCACTTCAGGATTTGTTTTAAAGGCTGTGATTTTAGATCACTCCGTTTCACATACTTGATTTTCCCAAATCCCCTCTTTGGCAATGCTAATTTGTTTTGCTTCTCATTCTGACTGATCAGCAAAATACGTGGCTGGAAGGACTACTTAGAGAAGTTATTTCTTTGATGGTAGCAGAACTGATAAAATATTCCCCCAGCTATCCCTGCCACCTGCCACTCAGCTATAGGTAGAGGACACCACAGCAAGGGAGGAAAGGAGACAGAGAAGGCAGACTGTAAGAGAGGGAAACAAGAAGAAGGACCAAAAAAATAGAAAACCAAAGAGAGAAAAAAGAAAATACAGTATTTTTCTCACCTCATCATCATTAAGCCAAGACTCTTTGTTTTTTCTTTTTTTTTTTCTTCCTGTCTTTTTGAGCCAGGGTCTCGCTATGCAGTTCAGACTGGCCTTGAGCTCACTTTTGCAGCCCAGCCTGGTCTCGAATTCACACCAATCCTCCAGCCTTAGCCTCCTAAAAGCTAGGATTATAGGCATGTGCCACCACGCCCAGGTAACCAAGACTCTTTGATTGCACCAGGTCAAATTAAGTTAACCAACAGGTGAAAATTCCAGGACAGATGAAGCTGACAAATAGGTGACACAGTCTCAGTCTTCCTTTAACTTGTTTTCCTCTTCTTTTCACATCCTCATCCCTATTAAACACTTGCACTAAAGATGCCAAAGGGCATTCCTCAACCCTAATACTCCAAGGACTCCTATAAATCAAATACCACTGTATAAATGCCAGTTTCATAAATAAAGAGCTCTTCCTCTTTGAGATACCTAACTGTGACGTATCCCCAGCTACCTCTTGTGATAAAACACTGAGTGTTGCAATGCTAATGGTCTTTAGGGAACCATTCTTCTAGCCTCTCGATTTTCAACCTCACCTAGTGTGATCTAAAGTTGGCTAAACTTCTGTCAAGCTACACTGCACAGAGGGCCACTTAAACACCGTGTTTAGGGGCTTCTGAATCTATCCTAATGATCTTGCCTAGGAAATTAACATGGAGCATCTTGAATAACTGCATTTGCTTGAATAATTTCCTCCTCTTCATGTCAACAGCCTCCAAACTTCACATTATTTTCTTCCCACATAGATTTCAAAGAGTAATGCTCTCAGAACATCACCTGCTGTTTTTATCTTTAAGAGAAGAAAAGGGTATCCTACGAAAAGCAATGTAAACTGAAGCTCCTTCACTAATGGATCATAACCTCCAAAAGAGACCACAGTAAAATGTACCTTTTCCCATAGGGGACCTCTTGAAAACTCTTAAATAATATATACAAAGCACTTAGCACAAGATAATTTTTTTAAATGTTAGTTTTCTTTCCTCTTCCACCCAACTGCTAGACCAGGTTCTAGAACTTAGTCCCTCTCACTCATATTTTTCGACCACAAGGTACTAAACAACCTCTCCTCCTTTTAGGCCAGGTTTGTCTAAAAGCCTGGCCTAGCAAAACCAAGAAATGATGGAAAAACATTAACAAAATGAAGTCTAAGCAACATGTAAATGGCTGTAGAGGTAGTGTGTGAGGGTAGCTTTTTTTTTTCTTTCTCCCTTCTAGTCAAAAAGAACTTTACAAATATACCATATTACTATTCCATAAAAAACTCACCTCTGCCCAACTAAACTAATTATGGCCACAGGTAATCAAATCTGAAAAATTTCTAATCCAAAGAAATGGTTCTTTTCTTCCAAATAACTACATTATACAAATCATAAACTGACTGTTCTGGAAAATTTTTAAAATTTAAATAAAATTCAATTTTTATTTGGCCAGATCAACATATTATGAAAAATAAGGCAAGATCAACAAACTATGAGTTTATGAACAATAACAAAGCAAAACTTCAATTTGAACAGAAATATAATCAGCCCAACTAGAGCACAATCAACAAAATCAACATTACGGAGCCCCTATACACAAGGCTCTACTTTCGCCAAGGTCTTTTCAGGTCTACTAAATGACTGGTTAGTAAAACAACATCTTCACACTGGCTTTAGGCATTACCAGAAGCCTCTGAGTCTCTGAATATTCCCTGTCTTTAGAAGACAGAAGGCTGCAGTAAGTTAGCAATTCCATCCAGCTTGCCAGGAACCCATTCTTCATCCTCACAAAGCCTCACAGGTCAGAGAAATAAAAGCCCCCTCACCAACCTCATGGATAGTCCAATAGTCCCTAGACTCATCTGCCAATTACTTTCTGGACTCCAGCTATCCCACTGCCTACCTGGCCACTGTCCAGGGCTCAGATTGCTTAAGAAAGTCACCAAACCCCTGGGTCTTGGCCAACCACAAAGTCAGGTTGTCATATGTCGACTAGACCTTTCTTGATGCTCAATGATGCTAGCTTCTGATGCCAAAGTTGTCTAAGCACAATGTTTCTTCTTGACCCTCCATTTCTTTTGTTTAAAATCTTTTATTTTTTTTATTTGGTACAGGGTCTCACTACAGCATCTTGGACTCACGGTGATTCTCTTGTCTCAGCCTCCCCAGTGCTGGGATTACAGGCATGTGCCACCATGCCTGGTTTCAGGGGCCAGCATATAGTGCCCAGGGTTCCAAGGCCAGCATGGTATGAGGTACTGGAGAATGAACCTGGGTCCTTGCTCATTCCAGACAGGTGCTCAGATTGCTGAACTATCTCCCCAGCCCCCCTCCATTTTTTTTATTTGTTTGTTTGTTTTGTTGAGACCGGGTCTCGTTATATAGTTCAGGCTGGTCCTGAACTCACCATATAGACCAGACCGGTCTTGAATTCACAGTGATTCTCCTGCTTCAGCCTCCCAAGTGTGGGGAGTATAGGTATGCACCAGCATACTCAAAGATCCTCCATTTCTCAAGCACCCATCTGAGTCTTCAAGGGCAGAAGCCTATTCTTAGTTTAATGCAGAAGGCTGAAGACATGTGAAAGAAGCTTCTTCAATTTCTCTCAATATCTTTCTAATCTTTCCATGTTCCTTTTCAGGCTCTGTTTCTAATTTCTAAGGTTCATCCCACTCACAAGGCCAAGACTTTTCCATCTGCCACCAAAATAACTTTGCCCTACCAATGCTCTCCTTTCTGAGATTTAAAATCTCATTGCCAGTGCTGATTCCTTTCTCTTCCCTTCCATATTTACACACACACACACATGCATGCAACACATGCACACACACACACACACACACACACACACACACACATGTTCTCTTCAAGCAGAGTCAGTGACAGCCTTTGGAAAGCCTTTCCTTCAGCCCCATTCCTGTCTGGGGGAGGGAGAAATCTTCCTACACCATGAAGCTCAGGCAAGCAAGCTTCTCTCATGCAAACCATGATCTCCTCAACCTCAAGAACTACACTGAAAGGCTGTAGGAGTTCAACAAATGGAACACGAATGTGTTACTTATGTCACCCCCTCCACTCTTGTTTCCTACCTTGTGTTCTCTAAGCTATTCAAATACTGTCTCCATTAAGTTACAAACTAAAATTACTATCTCCAGAACTCGGACAAAACTAAGAATGTAATTGGTCTAGCAAAATGCCCCTTATTCCAACCTGAAGCCAGCCCTTGAGAGTTATTATAGGCCCTGGTTAGTCCTAACCTTGGAGATAGCCTGACCTATCTTAGCCAGCAGGGTAAGAGGCCTTTATTCGAAAAAGGAGAAGTCAGAGCTACACAGGTTCTCTGAACAAAAGCCAAATCCTTGGAATTAAGTCTGAGACTTGTGTTGGCAGCTGGCTTGCCATCATCTCTACTCAGCCTAAATTTTTTACCTCAGCCATTCTGGGAGCTGACCTTTGAGAGCTGAGGCTGTGCCACTCTGTTAAGTGCTCTTAATTAAACCTTGGAGAGAACAGGTGGATGCTAGCAGAGAAAGGGGAGGATAAGGGCCATGGGGTGAGCATTAAGCATACAAATACTTGTTAGAAAGAGGATGGCCCACAGCTGCTCTCCATCACCACCCAAATCCACAGATTGCAAACTGGACCTTGGCCCATTACAGTCAGGTAATCAAGGCCAAAACCCGGGCAGGATGCTCTGGGGCCAGCACTGAGCTCAGCCAACTGGCTGTAAAGTGGCCTTAGCCTTGGCAGCTACTGCCAGGAGGTCACAGGCCTTTCTTCCCAAGGCTCCACCTGCTCCCTCAAGAGCCTGTGGGATGTGGCTGCAGAAGTATAGCATCAAGCATCATAGAAAACTAATTTTAAAAAAAGCCTCACTAGTTGAGAATTGTGATCTCTCTGAGATGAAGAGATCTAAACTGTCTTCATACTCCAACTCACCATCGTCTCCCAGGACAGAGTACTATAATTTGCCAGTATCAACAAACCTGGCATCCCATCCTCCTCCAACAAACATATTACTAAGGATCAAAGGAAACACTCTAAGTGACAACATGGTTAACAAAGGCTGAGCAGCTGACAGTAATAGAAGGAAAAGGGCCAGAAGGTACATGCCGTGGTCGAAAAATATAACAAATGTTTAAATTTTAAAATTTATTACAGTAAAAGACAAATTGTTGTTAATCCCCTTCAAAATACTTCCTCTTGTTTTGAACACACTTATGCCATCTTCTTGTCACTTTCTGAAGCAGTTCTGGAAGTCTTTTGTGTCATTAGTTCCACTGCCATTATTGCCTCAATGTCATCAATTCAAAACATTTACCTTTCATAGTCATTTTGGCTTTGGGGAAGAGTCAAAAGTTGCACATTGCCAGATCTGGAGAATAAGGTGATTAGGACAAGCTTGTGTTTTTACAAGCCTGACTTTCCATTGGATGGACCTCAATAGCAGCATTTACTTTATTTTTTTGATCACATTTTGTAAAGACACTTGCAAAGAAGGACTACTTCAAACATTCACAAGAACATAAGTACAGTGGTGCACACCATTAAGCCCAGCACTTGGGAGGCTGAAACAGGAGGATCACTTCAAGGCTAGTGTGAGCTACAAAGTGAGTTCCAGGTTAACCTGAACTATACATAAGCAAGACTCTATCTCAAGAAACCAAAGTAAAAACAGAATCAGTGGCAAGAACAATGGGATGAGTGTATTCTAAATGAAGCATAATGTTTTGAGGGAATTATGTGGCAATGTGTCTTTTAAGATAATAATTTCTTTTTAGTTTAAACATTTATCATGTATAGTGATGATTCAGTTTATGAACTTAATTTATTTCATGATTTGGAGGAAGATGGCTGTGCTTGTGTTTGTGTGGGAAAGACGGCCATGTTAATCACCCAACATGGAGTCTGAGAACAGAAGCAAAATTTTGCTAAGAATTTTTGTTTGTGAACCAAATTTTTTACAAACAGAAGCACTTTTTAATTGAGATCATTGTATTTTGACTGTGCCACATAGAGGTACAAGAACAACTGCATTTCTTAGGAAATCTCCAAAAGACTTCAACTAGAATATAAAAGCACTGTGCACAAGAAAACATCAAAGATAAGCTCTCTGTTAAAAACCTCATCCTGAACCATTGCTATAACTAACAACTCATGTCCATAATGGAAGTAGACCACCACAAAAAACTACACTGCTTCTTCTGTCCAGCCCTGCCCCATCTTTCTAACACTAGCTTCAGCCAGAGTGTAAGATCATCCAGCAGTCACTTCTGAGCACCATCCTTAGGCCCTTACCTTCTAATGGCGTCCAAGGAGACCCACTTTGATGAGCTACAGGGACTTATATATGAACTTCCCTCAAACATAAACTCTATTCCTAATACAGATGTCTGGCAGTCTGTGTGTATCTAAGGAATATCACAGAAAGTGTTATACCTGTGTGACTTGTAAGGTGACTCCTCCAGCCTCCAAGTATAGTCACTTGCCTCTTTTATTTTATTTTATTTTAATTAATTTATATATATATATATATATATATATATATTTTTTTTTTTTTTTTTTTTTTTTTTTTTTTTTTTTTTTTTTTTTTTTTTTTTTTTTTTTTTTTTTTTTTTGTCTTTTTGAGACAGGGTCTCGCTATGCAGTTTAGGCTGGCCTTGAGCTCACTTCTGTAGCCCAGCCCACATCAATCGAACTCACATCAATCCTACTGCCTCAGCTTCCCAAGTGCTAGGATTACAGGCAAGTCACTTTCCTCTTAACCACAGCATTGGGAAGTGGCAGAAAGCCCTGGGAGCTTTGCCCCCTAGTTTCACCTCATTTGGAACTTGTGATATATAGTAATGCCTTGGTTCAAAAACACTTGTTTGCAAACAATTCAGTTCACAAACAAAGTGCTTGGCAAAAAGTAAAATTTTGCTTCCATTCAGAAACTCCACATCAGGTGACAAATACAACCACAGCCACGCAAACACAATGCAGCCGTCTTCCCCAAATTATAAAACAAATTAAGTTCATAAATCAAGGTACTGCTGTACTAAAAAATATCTAACTAGTCATTAGCTGAGCATGGTGACACATACTTGTAGTTCCAGCACTCTGGCTGAGGTAGGAAGACTACAGGTTTAAGCCTACCCTGAGCAACTCTAGTGAGACTCTGTCTCAAATAAACAAATAAATGAATGAAGATATAGCTCAGTGAAAGGGCTCTGGGTTCAATCTCCAGTACTGAGGGGTGGAGGGAGATGCTGGTATTTTTCCTTGATTCTTGTACTATGCTTTTAAAATGGAATTTTCTGGTTGACATGAATGTCTTATGATTTACAACAAGCACTTTTCAATCTTACCTGAGTTTATGTCAACTAGGTGACTCTTTGGGGTTGTCCAGATACCTACAGGATGGGGGCTGATGACCAGAAAAAACTCATGATTAGAGGACTAGAACTTTCAGCCCTAACCTGCATCTCCAAGGATCACCTTTAGTCAAAGCTTTAATCAATTATGCCTATGGAAACTGTATACATACATGAATAAACGGAGGCTTCATGAATAAATCGAAGTCCTAGAAAGTGACATACCATTAAAGGGCATAGAAGCTCTACACGCTATCTCTGTACCCCTCCAATAGCACATCCTATGTATCTCTTCCTCTTGGCTATTTCTGAGTTTTTTCCCTTACACTAGATGAACACAGTTAATGTTGTCCTGAGTTTTATGAGACATTCTAGCAAATTATAAAACTTGAGGAGAGGGTTGTAGGAAACCTCAATTAATATATCAACTGGAAAGGCTGTGAAGATAGCTCAGAGGCATAAGTGCCTGCCTGGCAAGTACAAGGTCCTGAGTTTGATCCCCAGTACAAAAACAAACAAACAAACAAACAAAAGCAATATATAAACTGGAGAGTCAGACATACAGGTGACCAGGCCTGGGACTTGTAACTGGCATCTGAAATGGAGGTAGTCATTGAATTTTAGTCCTTCAGCTTGTGGAATCTGACACTAATTCCTAGGAGATAGTGTCAGAACTGCATTGATTTTTTGGAGACCCAGTTAGTATCAGGTGGTTGAAGAACTTCTCCAAAGTTGCAAAGGATCAAAGGCCCCAAAGACACAGCCCTGAGGTCACGCAGACCATCAGGTGCTCCTTCAGACAGATGTCCAGGGCCAGCAGGAAATCAGACTCCTCTCTTAAATACTTGAAACCAGAGTAGTTGGTCTACTATAAATGAGGTTTTTAAAATTCAATTCCCTCTTATTGCTCGTGCAGATCTGAAATGATCTGACCAGATGGCTGGTGCTCTATAATTCTTGGATTGCTCTCATCAGTTGTTGATGATTTGGACTTTTTTCCTCCACCCCTCTTCCCCATGAACGTGTTCCTGCTCAGGCTTCCTGCAAGCTCTCATCGAGTGGGCTCTTTGTGTGAATGCCAGTATTTCAGAGACTCTCATAAATGCCTGAAGTCAGATCAGGTCAATAAGAAGCCCTGGGCTTGAGCCTGGCTACACTTCCCTGAGACTGCATGGGGCCAACAGGCAGCACTGGTCAATGGGCAGGATGAAGGGCTTTTGCCCGGGCTGCCTGCTCTCCTCCACTTCTCCTTCCACTCCCCAAGAAAACAGAGGTAGCAAAAGTTTATTTTTTAAATAGAAACTCCAGTCATTTATTAAATATGTTCATGTGGCATGCTGTCTGCAAAAATAAATCTTTCTTTGTTGTTGTTGTTGCAGGACTGGAGATTGAACTCAGGTCCTTGCGTTTGCCAGGCAAGCGCTTATTCTAGTGAGCTATCTCCCCAATCCCTGCAAAAATAAATATTAATTCATTTTCACACTATTTCTATGAAGTAGATATTTTCATTCCTATTTTCAGAGATTATATGCAATCTCATCAAGGCTACAAAGCTCAAAATGAGACCTGCAGATAGGGTGGAGCTTTGGCATCATAAATTTGACTAAATAACTCTCCCCCTTCACAAAGTTGAAGAATGAAGGCCCTGGCCTTGCCACACCATCCTTTGTGCCCTCACTGAGCACTAAACACTTCCACAGAGATCTCCAAAACTATGTTGGTGGTCTTTTTTCTCTGAGTCTATAAGCTATGGAGGGTAAGAGTCATGTCTTTTTTGTTATCCAGAAGACAATATTGCACAGTGATTAGGAGCTGGGGCTCATTGCCAGAAAAAGCTGGGATTGAATTCTGACTCTACCACTTACTGATGGTTTGGTTAAATCATTTCTTCTCTCTGAGACTCAATTTTGCCTATAAAAAATGAGGATAGCTATAGCATCTGCCCTCAAAGGAAGCCTGGCAGAGTCAATGCTCAGTAAATGTGAGCTATTATCTTTATCTCTGGCTACAAATACAGTGTCTGGCACAAAGTAAGATCTCAGAAAATGCTCTGGGAGTAGAAGCCCTGCTGAATCTGGCTGTGACCAGAATTCTGTAATAACAAGTGCACAGGCACAAAGTCTTGGTGTGTACAGGGTCCTACACCCCAACAGATATCCAAGTTTCCTGCCCAGAACCACCAGGACCTGCCAACAAACAGTTTTCCTCTGCTTGCTTGTGAACAGCTGACGCTGAAGCCACACTCAAATGCTTGCTGTGCCTCCGTAAGGTGAAGCAGATCCCAAAATAAACCAGAAGAAAGAGAGACAGGAAAATCACTTCCAGGAACAAGCGACTCCCAGGGAGGATGCTGACAGTAATAATAGAGGCAAGCAGACTTTAGGAGAGTAACCTGGAGCTGCTCCAGGGCTGTGTGGCTAAGGCTCTCTAACCACCTGGCTCGGTGGGAAGGCCCACAGTCATGGGCTGCTCCCATGGTGTGTCAGGCTTCACCAGGCAGTCTGGAAATCTGCCTTTGGGTGAGCCCAGCCAAAACCAAACAGCCCACATACCCTAGTATCCCTCTCTTCAAGGCTTACAGTAAAAAAAGCCACAGTCCTTCCTTCAGAGACCTAAGGAGACAGAAAGTACTGAACTGGGAGACCAAGAGTGGGATCAGCAACTTTCAATGTAAATTGGCCATTTTCTTAAAAACTTCCAAGGAGCCAGCCAGATAGCTCAGCAGACTAAAGTACTTGCTTATGCAGAGAACGGCAGCCAGGGTTCAATCACCAGAGTGCAGTTGCCGGCCCCACCCCTGGGACACACTGAGAATGTGATTGCAACTGGGTGTGGTGGTACACATCTGTAATCCCAGCGCTTTGGAGGCTAAAAACATGAGGACAAATTACTACCAGTCCAATCTAGTAGTGAGACCCTATAGATCCTGTATAAATACATTAAAAAAAAAAATTCCAAGGAGATTATACCATCTTCCTGTGCCACACTCTGGCTCTCAAGCAAGAAATGCCCTACTAACCCTTCGCTCATGTTTACTTTTAGGCCCTCAACAAAATTGTTATTGGAAGGGGATGGGGAGATAGCTCTATGGCACAAGTGCCTGCCTGGCAAGTGGAAGGTCATGAGTTCAAACCCCGAAAGAGAACGTTTTGTGACCATGGAATGGAAGTCTTTCCTTCACATCCTAAGTTCCCTTTGCTAGGCTATAGGGATAGGAAGGCACACACTCCTATACTCATACTGGCATCCAATTCCACAGCTGAGTGAAGAATTTACCACTGAAACCAGTACAACTATATTTTGAGTGATGCCTTCATGGCAGGAATCAGGCAAAGGGCTTTGTACCTCCCATCTCATCTATATAATAACCTGTGCAGTAGACCACATCAACAATGGGAAAATCAAACAGCAGAAGGATTCAGTGACTTGTCCAAAATTCATCATGTAGTAGCATCTAGCATGCTACTGGGTAGCTGAGACAGGGGGTTCGAGCATGTTGCCACGTTGAGCTATAGAGCAAGTATGTGGCTAGCCTGAATTATATCACGAAATCCTACCTGAAAAGACACAAAAAGGAAAAAGAAAAGAAAAGGGAAGGGTACAGGGAAAGAGGAATGAAGGAACCCCCTAAGTAGAAAAGAAAAGCCAGGACCAGTGAATCTAAACTCTATCTGTGGTTATATCACTAAATAAATTATTCTGCCTCCCCATTTACCTGCCTATTCCAAGAAGCTCCCAGGACTGGCTACATTCCTTTTAGCTTTTAGATCACTATGTTTTAAGCTCCCAGGCAGCATTCACAATGTGGTAAGTTAAGTATTGAACTTTGGTTAGAGGCTAGTTTAGATATATCTATACAGACCACTAGAAGACACATATATTAAAAAATATCTACACAGAACACCTCAATCCTGTACTGTGACGTAAGAATGGTTTGGCTGCCTCCTCTGGTTTGACTCCACTGTATGGAACCTAGATCACCTTGTATCAGAAACTGAATCCAGAACAAGTGCACCACCTAAGCTCCATTACCAGTCTGGCCTTGTGAGTAAGGTATAGGTGAAAATGCTCTCCCATGGATGGGGCAGACATGACTGGAACCAGAGGTATTTTTCCCCCTTGTAGGCCTTTTGTGTGTTTAACTGCAACACACCACCACACTTTGGTCAGCAGAGTTTACAAAGAACTCTTAAGAAATTCTAAGATGAACAGTAATGTTAACAGGGTACCAAGCTCAACATAAAATCTCTTGCCTCATTCCAGTTGTCTGGAAGTCGAGTTTCAGAACCAACAGCCCAACCCTGTCACACAGGCTCTGGCTCTTCCTCCTCAAGCATACACAGGAACTCATTAGACAAGACCAACAGCCCCCACTACCAAGAGGGCTAGACAAGGGCACTGAGTCATCATCATTCTGTCTGCAGTAGGACCAAAGACTTCAGGGGAACTACCCAGTCACAGAACAGATAGAAAGTAGGGGCCACAGGACATCAGCCTCTGTCTGCTTCAATTTTCTACTCCTGAGAGATCCTCCACTTTTGGTCCTTAAAGAGCAGAGGAACTCAATTCTCAGAGAAGCTGGGGCAGTGCATCCAAAAGTTGGATCTGCCAAACCCAATCTGTTCCTAAACTTCCCCCTGCCTAAATCAATTAGTCCCCACTTGGCCTCTTTGGTGCTTTACCACTCTTCTGTGGCAGCAACTACCTGTATGCAAGCCCAGCAGGAGCAATACTGCTACCAAAGAGCTAGGCTGGCACAGCAAACACTATCCCTGCCAGCACAGCAGCCACGGGGGAGTGAGGACGTGGTGATGAATGTCAGCAAGGAGCTGATGAAACTA
Organism: Capromys pilorides; assembly: GCA_004027915.1. Classification (NCBI taxonomy): domain Eukaryota; kingdom Metazoa; phylum Chordata; class Mammalia; order Rodentia; family Capromyidae; genus Capromys; species Capromys pilorides. Next base: position 24,382 of record PVKN010003127.1, read on the forward strand.
TATGGTGGCAGCTGCCCAGGCTTGCTCTCTACCTTTTCACTGTACAGAATGCAAACAGCCTTCTCCTGAAAACAGATCCAAGTGTCATAGTGGGCTCCAACCAAGGACGGCTGCAATGGGAAGGAAGAGTGGGAGGAGAATAGATCCAGGCTTCAAAGTCAGTGACAAAGGACAAGTTGGCTGAAATAACATAGGACAAGTTACCTAAACTCCAAGTCCAAGTGCCTTTACTGGAACATAAAGTTAATAGTACCTGCCACTGTTGTGAAGACATTATGAACATGAAGCATCTAGCACTATACCTGAATCTAGTAAACTCCATAATTGTTGGCTATTTTTAAGAATAATTTAAGCCAAAGGTCCAGGCTTAGTAAGTTGCTTCTTCTCAGAATGCTCCATTTAAAATCCAGACCAGGATCAGCCTCTTTTTCTTAGCACAGGATCCTTTAACAAAGAATACTCTTGTCCTGCACTGGTGCTCAGGACTCTCTCATGAACAATATTTCAGCAGCACTAAGCCAAGCAGCAGAGCCCAAAATAGCATTTGCAGAGCAAGGCACATGTCACTGCCTCTCCTATGCTTCAGAAGTGCAAGGAAAGAAAGTTTTCAATCACTTGCTCAGAAAATATGGCCACCCACCACCTGCCTTCCTTCCAGGACACTCAGATCCCACAATCTCTGCTCTGCTAAAACATAAAGGTCCTCAAGCCCTGAAGCAGCAACAGCTACCATTATAATGGACCACACTGTTCCATTCCAGCAGGCCAGAGAATGGCTGCTCCTTCAAAGCAGCCCTGTGGACAAAGGACATATGCAACCTGAATTCAGAGTGTGTTTTGAAGGGACAGTTGCTAAACCTGGTACCTGGCCGAAGGGCCTGCCACTCATGGGTTGGTTGAAAGACCTCCAGGTCTTCAGTGTCCATCTCCTCCACTATGGTTTCTTTTTTCTCTGGCTCTTTGGTACTGCTCTTCTCTAGGTTGGTCAGCGCAAACTCATTCTGTGAAAAGAAAATATAGGCCATGACCCATTACAACAATGCTCCAGGCAAGCAGAAAGAAAACAGCCTGAGGCAGGATATTCTTCCTCCATCCTTTCTCTGCTCCCCACATTTGGATACCTGCAATTTTTACTTCATAAGGTCAGCACGTGTGAGGCAATATGGTTAAATGAACACAGTATGCTGTCATGAGTATACAGTACTTTTATAAACGCACAAAGAACAACTCTCAAGAGGCCATGCCATTTCAAGGGTGTTAAGCAACATACTGAGAGAAAGATTGCTAAATAAGAGCCTTTTACTTTCTATCTGACATGCTGCTATAAACTGTTTAATGTTAAAGCTCATATACATGCTTTTAAAACAGGAAAATGTATTTATAAAACGAAAAACACACATATGAACAGAATACCAAGATCTCAAATGGCTCTCATACAGGTGCAAAAGCTGATGGCCAAAGTGCAACTAATTCCCATAACAGGGGCTCTGGCAACTCCCCTAATCATAAAGGACTTCTTGGGACATTCCTAACCATAGGAAATAGTTGCAAGTAGGAAGGTGAAAGTCCAGTTAGGCTAAGGGAGGAAGGTGTCCGCAATGGAAACCGCTCCCTAAAACCTGTTTCATTCCTCCATGGAGAGCACAGAGGACTAATGAGATGGAGTCCATGGAGCACTCTGCTCAAAAGATAGCGATGCAAGATACAAAGCATTATTCATTTTGCTCCTCCCTAGCCTCCCAGATTTTCTATCCTATTTTTAAGCCTGTTCTTGCATAAAAGCAGTAAGTCCTTAGTAAATTGAAAGTTGAGGGTTCCAAAGCTTCAGGAAATTTTATTTTAGAAAGCAAGAAGGAACCCACACTAGCAAGTAGAAAGACTGTTTCAGCACTCCTACCTTTCCTATCATAAACTTCCTTCTCTCTGTCTCTGCATCTCTGTCTCTGTCTCTGTCTCTGTCTCTATCTCTGTCTGTCTCTCTCTCTCTCTCTCTCTCTCTCTCTCTCTCTCTCTCTCTCTCGCTCTCGCTCTCGCTCTCGCTCTTTCTACCCTAAAAGGAAGTTTATTGGTTTGGGGGTGGATTTTTTGTTTTACTTTTTTTTGCAGTTAAGTCACCCAGGATGCCCTCAAACTTATGATCCTCCTGCCTTGGCCTTCTGAGTGCTGGGATCACAGGCACGTACCACTATGCCTAAGAAGCGTATTTCTTAGAATACTCTTATAAACTCACACCTATGCTGGGTCCTTTAAGTAGATCTCATTTTGTTCTCTCAACAATTACAACCCTACCTGAGTGATGTCATATGCATATATATCTTCAAATGGTATCCCAATTCCAGATAGGGACTCCTACCTCCCTGGGTCCTTTAATATCTAATCATTAATTAGCTGCCAAAGAAAAGGTTAAAGTGTTAAGATGGTGGTGACAACTTAGAGCTCCTCCAGGATTTTTTGCATTTTAACAAGAAATAAAAGCATACAATTTAGTGCCAGCCAAATAGCTCAGTGGATTAAAGCCCCTGCAAGCAGGTGCAGGGGCCAAGGGGTTGATCCCCAGGCCTACAGTGCCGACTCCATCTCTGGGGCACACTGAGATGGCAACTGAGACTGGGTGTGGTAGCATGAGCCTATAATCCCAGCTCTTGAGAGTCTGTAAACAAGTGGATCATTACAAGTCCAACCTATGTATGAGATCCTGAACACCGGTAGACCCTTCCCTAAAAATGTAAAAAACATTTTTATAAAAAAGCATACAATTTAATTAATTTATTTTTTATTTATTATGGCTGGCTCAGCCTACCCTGGGGGTGGGGCTGGCACACCATGTGGTGCCGGGGATCGAACTGCAGTCCCTGCACTTGCCTAAGCCTGCCTAAGCAGGCGCTTTAGACCACTGAGCCATCTCACAGGCCCAAAGCATACAATTTAGATGGCAGAATTTCATGATGTGTTAAGGAGCAGTAAAGAAAATATCTTGGGCAAAAACAGGCCTCAGGGGCCAGCAAGATAGTTCAGTGGACTAAAGCACCTACTTAGGCAAGCTTAGTCAAGTGCAGCTGTGCCAACCCTGCCCTCAGGGCAGACTGAGCTGGCCACAGAGTTTGGGTATAGTGGCACACGCCTGTAATCTCAGTGTTGGGGAGGCTGAAAACAGGAGAATCACTATGAGTATGAGCTAGAGAGAGAGAGAGAGAGAGAGAGAGACCTGCAAATCAACTCACAAGTACAAGTACTAAAGGCACCAGCTCCAGCACAGCGGCTACAGAGTTCTAATTCTAGTTTCTTGTGATTCTGGGAAAGTTACTTAATTTTCTAAATCTCAATTTCTATATTTTTAAAGTGGAAATAATAATGTATAGTTATTACAATAATAATAGGTGAGGTACTATATCATAAGGCACTAGTCCTAGGCACAAGGTAGCCATTATATCACTACTTATAAGACTTATAAGACTGCGGGGCAGTCTTAGGCTCAGGTCGGGTAAGTCTACACTGTGGCATCCAGTCATGACTATACTATATGATTTCATCAGGCAGGTCAGGTAGGAGTGATGGTCATCTGTGTAACCTGGCCTTCAAATTTCTCTTATTTCTTCAACTTGAAGTTTGTAAAAAACTGAGCTCAAAAAAAAAAGTAGGAAAAAAGAGCAGGTACACTTGTAAGTCTAAAGAAAAGACAGAGCATCAGGAAGATATAGACATCAAATAATTCCAAGAGCCAACGGCCGGGGAGATACCTCAAGGGCACAAGTGCCTGCCCGGCAAGTGCAGGGTCCTGAGTTCGATCCCTGGTTCTGTAAAAAAATAAAAATAAAAATTCCAAGAGCCACGTTTCCTGAGGGTAGATATTGTGTTGGTTTCTTTTATCACTGTATTTCCCATGTCTGAGTCTTGTAACAGCTGAATACATAAATGAATGAATGAATGAATGATCCACAACAAACAAGCCTTAAAACAATACAAGCCTAAAGTACCTGAGATTGCTAAAGATAGGCACTAGCCCAAAAATACAGAACAAAGTCTATCTTGCCTGTTATATACCCAGACCTATGTTCCAGGGCCAGGCTTGGTGGCTACCCACTTCCAGAAGCACTAAATCACAGAGCTAAAAAAATATTTAAAAAAAAAATTACTTCAATAGTATGTCTAACAACTACCTCCAGAGAGCAAACAAGAATGGATGCAAATGAGTGAAATGGGCCAGGTGTAAACAACAGGAAGTTGCGGGGCTAAAAACTGCAGTCCTCCTGCCTTTACTAAAAAAGCAGCTGCTACTCAGCTGGGGCCACAACTGCCACATGGGCACTCAACATGTCGAGAAATAGGAATCCAGATTTTATGTGAAATGTTCATATTTTTAGAACACTAAGAGGGCCAAACTAAACATTTAAGCTTCAAACTGCAAATTTGCTTTCTTGTACCAACAGATAACTCCTGGCAGGTGTGGCTGTAAGCAGAAAACCAAATTGTCATCATGGAGAGAAGTAGAAATAGACAAGATGAATGGTGACAATGAAGATTACAGGAAGCCCTTCAAAATCCAGGAGTGGTTAGATTTCACTAACAAGGTTAACATTAAGTTCAAAAAGAGAGTTAGAAAGACAATAATCACTGCATCCAGCAAGATGGCTGTTTAGAGGTGTCTGGCATGTGCTTCTCTGCAACAGAGGACCAAAACAAAAACAGCTATTTCACTGGCATGTGTGAGATAGAGCACTAGAGTGCAGTGGGGATGTGGTGGAGAGACTACGAAGCATAAAGATACATGATGTCTTTATCAAGAAGAGATATAAGGCTGGGCATACTGGTGTAGCAATCAGGAGGCTGAGGCAGGAGGATCACCACAAATTTGATCCTCCTGCCAGCCTGGGATACATAGTGAGTTCAAGGCCAGCTTTGCAGGAAAAGAGTAAACAGGAGATTCCAGAAGTCTCCATACCATGGATACATGAAGCGTTTACTGCTGGGCAAGTCTGCAGCCCTCACAGGTCCTGAGCCCTGTATAGGGAACTGTGAGGTTACCACACCAGGAGAAAGAGCTCTCAGTTCATGTTGTGCTATTCCCTACCAAGGCTCCTGCTGCACAGTGCCATCTTGAGACTATACCTGGGGTCTCATGAAGAAGCCTACACCTAGCTGTTCAGCCAATCTATCTGTGGAAGCAGCCAGGCATCCCCGTCAACCCGTATACCCAGAAAGAAGCCTGGCAACCAGTAATGAGTGGCTCAATTGCCAGAAGAAGTTAAGGTAGTCTTGCCTATCCTCCCAAAGCCTCCAGGAGCATCTAGGCAACCCATTCTTGGAAGCTCAGCCCAATGAGGCTCACAGAAGCAGACAGGTATCATGCCCTTAGCAGTCAGCTCCAGGGGCCCAGCCATATTACCTATGTAGGGCTTCAGCACACATGAGTACCCTATCTGGGCCCACTGATGCAGCACAGCCCAACTCCTGTGCAGCCCTGGCCCTGATAGGCACTCTGCTCCTCCACTGAGTGTGGTATAATACACCAGTATTTTAGTGGTCTAGTGTACATGCAGCCCTTGGAAACTGACAGGAGCTACGCTTCTGTGGCCACACAGCCACATCCTGCAAGCAAAGGCCTTTCAGAGCAGTCCCATCCTCACATGACCCAGAGAAACTAACAGGTATCCCACATGCTCAGCCAAGTTCACTGCCTCCAGAGTTACCAATAAATCCATTCCATGTGAGAAAACGTAAGTTCACCTGTACAACTCCCACAGCCTAGGGCATAAAGATATCACAATTACAGGTAAGAAGCTATACACACTGAAGTTCTAATTTGAAACCAAAGCCAATGCAATCTACCCAACCAATACCCTAGCACTTATCACCAAGAGAAAATTTTTTACTATAAAAGTTACCCTATAAAATTGATAGGAATGACTAGGGAGATAGCTCAGTGGCACAAACACCTGCCTGACAAGTGTAAGGTCCTGAGTTCGATCCCTGGTACCGCATGCCATACTGGCCCAGAACCCAGAACACACCATGCTGGTCCTAGAACAGGTATGGTGGCACATTCCTGTAATCTCAGTGCTGGGTAAATTGAGACAGAAGGATCACTGTGAATACAAACTATGTAGCAAGACTCTATCAAAAAAAAAAGTTAAGAAAAATTAATCCTCCAGATTGCACAAATACCAAATAGTGGGGAAACATGAGCCATGAAGAAAAAAGATAACCAAAAAACACAACAGGTCTCCAGCAGCAGCTCATAGACAAAAGGAGATCAATGAATTTCCTGAAAAAAATATTTAAAATAAAAATTTAAGAAAACATAATGGGTACAAAAGTAGGCAGACAGCTGGGGATGTAGCTCAGTGAGACAGCACTTGTTTAGCATATGTGAAGCCCTGGGTTCAATCCCCAGTACTACAACAACAACAACAAAAAACTTAAGAGTATGCTGACAGACAATTTAACAATATTAGGAAGACAATTCATTATATGAATGAGAAATTCATCAAAGAAACAGAGGTCATAAAGAATATCCCAATGGAAACACTACAACTATTGCTTCTGTCTTTTGGCAAAGATCAAGTGAAAATCCTACAGCTAAAGAATTCAGTAGGCAAAGTAAGAAATACTATACAGGGGCAAGGATAGCTCAGGGGCACAGCAGGTGCCTGGCAAGCATGATGTCATGAGTTTGATTCTGGGAGAAGGAAGGAATTAAGGAAGGAATGAAGGAAGGAAGGGAAGGAGGAAGGAAGGAAGGAAGGACAGGCGACGGGCAGGGTGGGGGTGACAGGCAGGGGTACTGGTGGACAGGCTCACCGCACAGTTCATATGAGAGCCTCAGTAGCACACTAGATGAAGCAGAAGAACTTTCTGAACTTGAGGAAAGATTTGTCTACCATGAAGTGAGCTAACTGGAGATAACTCAGGAAGCTGGGGCTGACCCTGCATGTGGTACTGGGAATTGAACTTGGGCCCTTGAGCTTGCCAGACAGATGCTTAGACCTCTGAGCTACCTCCCCAGTGCCTGGATTTAGATTTTAAATCCAATCTGTCTACCACATATTCCCTGCAATGGTGTTCTGCCTCATTACAGGCCCACAAGCAACAGAGCCGAATGACTTCAGACTGAAACCTCTGAAACTGTGAGCCTAAACAAACCTCTCCTCTTTTAAGTCTTTTATCTCAAGTATTTTGTCATAGCAACAAAAGTTGACTAATACAAAAGAACTAGTACCAACAGTAGAGTTGTAGATCTGAACAAAACTGACCATATAATTCAGAAGGCTTTGTGACTGGTTTGCAGAAGGGTGAAAAAGTCTAAAAAGCTGGCTAGAGAAGCCCTAGAATATTGTAAGCAATGTTTAATGTATGACTCTGCTGTGAGCTCACAAGACTAGTTTGTTCACCAGAATGTAAACAGTACAGACTATGCTGATAAGATTTCAGATAGAAATGATTATACCGGATCAGGGATATAACTCAGCAGCACAAGCACCTGCCTGGCAAGAACAAAGTCCTGAGTTTGATTCTAAATGCTCAAAAAAAAAAAAAAAAAAGATTATGCTACAGTACATGTATGTTATATTCTGGTAAAGAACTTGCATAAGTTTTTTTTAATGTATTTAGTATAGGGTTTACAGAGTCTCACTATACAGATCAGACTTGTAGTGATCCTCCTGTTTTCAGCCTCCCAAGTGCTAGGATTACACGTGTGCACCACCATGCCCAATCTCAATCACCATCTCAGCACACCTCAAGGGCAGGGCTGGCACAGCACACAGAGACCAACCTGGTCCCTGAGTCTGCCTAAGCAGGCACTTTAATCCGCTAAGCTATCTGGCCAGCCCTACATAAGTTTTGTCCATATCCTGAGACTGTGTGGGACTGAGTATAAAGGTAGTGGACTAGTTAATCTGATGAAGGAAATTTCAAGGCAGTACAGCATTCAGGGTATGTCATAGGTATTATTAGCTTGGTTTACAGTAAGAACTGGGAGCAAAAATCAGGCTGAGAAGACCTGAGAAACTTTTGGTTTGGCCAAAAAAGAAGCATGTATAAAGCTGGGCTCACACAGTTTCATTAAAAAGCCAAGTAGAACCCTGCAGAAAAGATGCATTTCAGGAACTGCGGGGGAGGGGGAGATTGTGGCGAGGGGATCTAAAATTAAACATATAAAAATATAAACACCTTTAAAAGACTTTGCTTTAGAAGAGACTCCATGAGTGCCTTGCTTGTACATGAGCCTCTAGGACATTATTTTCCTGGGATTTCTTTCAGCCCTCCAAGTACACAGAGGCCACTGCACTCATGGTCTATAATTAGGTCAAGTCCAAGTAGGACCAATCATTGCTCAAGCTGGTGGTGACCTCAGCATTGTCTACATGCTGGTTTTGTAGGCATACATAATATGAGTTATGGGTTCATTAGAGGGTTCTCGCCAGATTTGAAAGGAGGGGGGCCAGGCAGTATGTGACAGGCTTACGATTCCTGCAGACTACCCTTGACAGGTATTACATGAAGATATGAGAATGAAACTAAATTTAGTGGAGCTAAATTTCTAAACCTCAGAAATTTAGAGATGATAGGAACATGGACTGAGGCAGTGAGCAGAACCATTCCAGGATTTACCTCCAGGGTTACTGGAGGCCATGTGTGCTGCAGCCAGCTAAACCATAGGGGCAGGGACGCCGAGGGCCTTCCGAGCTGCCACCAACATGGATCTACAAGGTTTAATGTTTGGCTTGCTGAGTTATTTCTTGCTTTGGTCTAGATTCTTCCTTGGTATTCTCCTAGCCCTCCCTTTTAGAATAGGAATATTTATCCTGTGTATGTTACACCATTATATGCTGGACATATGTAACTTGTTTGGTTTTTATGTTTACAGGGACTCACATCTAAGAGCTTGCCTTCATTCTCAGAGGAGACTTTGGATTTAGATTTTATTTGGGGGGGTGTTAAATCATTCATTCATTCATTCATTCATTCATTCATTCATTCATTTGGGGCAAAGTCTCACTAAACAGCTGGGACTCATAGTAATCCTTCTGTCTCAGCCTCCCCAGTGCTGGGATTACAGGTGTGTATCAGCATGCCTGGCTTCAGTGGCCCACACAGAGCGCCCCAGGTGTGGGCTGACAATGCATGCAGTACTGGTGATCGAACTTAGGCCTTTCCGTTTCCTAGGCAGGCAATTTAGATGTTAAGGCAATGCTACAATTTTCAGACTTTAGAGAGTCTTAGAGCCATCCTAAATACATTTTGAATTATGAGATGATGTGAGCCTTTAGAAGCCTGGGGTGAAATACTGTAAATATTAGATATGAAATGTCTCCCCAAAACTCACACGTTTTATCAGGTTGGTGTCCAATACAATGTTCAGGAATATATCTTTAGGGAGGTGATTGGATTATGAGTGCTCTTATCATCAGTGGATTAATCCATGCATGGCTTCATAATTTGATGAAACTATTGGGTGGTGGTGGTAATTTTGGGAGGGTAAGAGAATTGAACAAAGTACACTGCTGGGATCATGCCCTGAGATGACATACTTTTCCCCAGCCTCTCTTTTTTCTCTCTCTCCCTCCCATCTGCTATGAAGTAAGCTGCTCTGCACTACCACATGCTGCTCCCTATGATGTTCTGCCTCACCACAAGCACAAAAGTAACAGCCAATTGACCAAGGACAGAAACCATAAGCTACAATAAACCTTTTCCCATTTAAGTAAGTTTTCTCAGGTATTTTGTCAAAGCAACGAAAAGCTGACAAATACAGAAACTCATAGGACACCATTAAGCAACCAATCACCAGCAAGGGGAACAGCACGGAAAATGTATTTAATGAAATAACTACTAACAATTTTCCAAATCTTCAATAGATATGATAATACATGCCTATAATCCAAATTATTTGGGAGACTGGGGCAGAAAAATTACAAGGTCAAAGCCAGCATGGTCAATTTAGTGAGATTCTGTCTCAAAATAAAATTTAAACAAGTGCACATCTGTAATCCCAGCACTTGGAAAAGTGAGGCAGGAGGATTGCTATAAGTTGGAGGCCAGCCTAGACTACATAGTGAGTCTAAGGCCAACCTTAACTACATAGTGAGACCCTATCTAAAAAACAAAAACAAACCCAAAAAAAGCCCCACTTAAACAAAAGGGCTGAGGGGGCTGGGGAGATAGCTCAGTAGTCTAAGTGCCTGCCTGGCAAATGCAAGGACCCAGGTTTGATCCCCAGTACCACATGTTGTGCTGGCCTGCTCTAGGGAGGCTGAAAGCAGGAGGATCACTACAAATTCGAAATGAATAGTGAGACCCTGTACGAAAGAAAAGAAAGAAAGAAAGAAAGAAAGAGGATGTACATTAGTGGAGAGCATGTGCAAGATCCTGATGACCCTGAAGACCTCAGCTTAAAGAACCAGTTCAACACACACACACGCACACACACAGAGTTCCAAATCTTGTAAAATGTATGACTATCCAGGTCCAGGAAGCTCAAAGAATACCTAACATTCACCCAAATGGGATCCTGCCCATGCCACATTATAGTCAAGTTGTCTAAAGAGAGAATGTTAAAGACAGAGAAAAACATCAATTGAGCTGTGTGTAGGAAGAGACCAATGGATTAACAGAGATTCTCTGCAAGATTCTGCAGTACTCTGCAGGATTGTGTAGGCCAGGAGGGAAGGGGTATCACATTGAGAGTCCTGAAAGGTGAAAATTGTCAGCCCACAATATTGAACTCATAAAGCTAAACGACAGAAACAAAAGAGAAATAAAACCTTCCCATGAAAAGTAAAAATGGAAGGAATTTGTTACCACTAGACAGGCCCTACAAGAAAGCCTGTATGAAGTCCTACACTAGAAGAAAAAATAAAAAAAATAAGACCAAGGGGCCAGCAAGATGGTTCAGTGGTCTAAAGCGCCTGCTTAGGAGGGCTCAGGCAACTGCGGGGACTGCAGTTCGATCCCCGGCACCACATGCTGGGCCAGCGCCACCACCAGGGCAGGCTGAGCCAGCCACAAAATGAATAAATAAAGAAACAAACAAACACAACAAGCAAACAAATAAATAAAATTAAAAAAAAAAAAGACCAAGTGATATGCTGCCTACAAGAAATTCAAACAGAAGTAAGCCAGAATTTTTATATATATGTTGGATAATATACCTTAAGCCAAAAATTATGAAAGGAGACTATGTTAGTCAGCTCTAACTAAATAGCTGAGAAAAACAACTGAGAGAAAGAGTTATTTTGCCCCACAGTTTGAGAGGTTTCAGTCAATAGCCAACTGACTCCACTGCTTTAGCCCTGCATCAGACAGACAGAAACAATATGAAAGACAGAAGGATGTGCCAAAAGAAAGCTGCTCAGCTCACAGACATCAGGAAGCTGAAACAGGCAGAAACAGGCAGAGAGGAAAGGTCTGGGAACCAGATACAGCCCCCAAATCCTGCTCCCATGATCCATTCTTCTCTTTTCTTTCTTTCTTTCTTTTTTTTTTTTTGTGGTGGTGGGGGTCAAATTTAGAACCTTGTGCTTTGAACTATCTCCCCAGCCCCATTCCTTTCAACGAGGCCACACCTTCTATTTCTATAACCTCCTAAAAATACCATAAAATTATGATTATCATCAGTGAATTAATAATGTTATGTCCCTTAGGATCCAGTCACCTTCCAAAAATCCATCTTCTGACCACATGAACACATTTAAAATCTAAACCATAACAAAAATGAAAATGTCACTATACAATAACAAAAGTATAAGTTCAACAAAAGGAAAAATTTCTGTATATTTATACACCCAGTGCTGATACAATAATGGCTGGGGATTTTAACACCCCACGTTTATCAATGGACAGATCATCTACATAAAAAAAAAAACTAACAAAAAAATATTTGAGGGGCTGGGGAGATAGCTCCATGGCACAAGTGCCTGCCTGGCAAGTGCAAGGTCATGAGTTTTAACCCCAGTCCCACAAAAAAAAAAAAAATTTAAATTACACTGTAGAAAAAATTAGCAGACATTTATAGAACATTTCATCCAACAGCTTCAGAATACACATTCTTCTCATCAGCACATGGCACATTCTTCAAGATAGACCATATGTTAGGACACAAAATAAGTCTCAAAAACTTCAGGGCAGTTTAGTGAGACCCCGTCTTAAAATAAAAACATTTAAAGTGGACTAGAGAGGGGCGAGGGAGATAGCTTGGCAGTCTAAGTGCCCGCCTGGCAAGCACAAGGACTGGGGTCCAATCCTTGGTACTGCATGCCGTGCTAGCCCTGTGCCAAGCTGGCCACCTAAATCGGGCATGGTGGCACATGCCTGTAATTCCAGCACTGAGGAGGCTGAGGTAGGAGGATCACTATGCGCTTGAGCTATACGTAGCTAGGCTGGATACTAAATAAATAAAAAAAAAGATTTTAAAAAGAAAATGGGCTTCAGCTGTACAGATGCAGCACTAGCTTAACATATGCATGGTCCTGGGTTCGCTCTCTAGTACCAGAAAAATCAAAATCACAGCATGTATCTTCTTTGATCACAATAGAATAAAGAAGTCACTAAAAGGAGCTTTAGAAATTATACAAATACATGGAAATTAAACTTCGTTCTCTTGAATAAACAAAGTTTGTTTCTTGAAACAAACTTCATTTGTTTATGTATTAGAAGTTTAAGTTTCTTGAAACAAATAAAATTAAAATATAACTTACCAAAATCTATGAGGTACAAGTTGGGCAAGGTGGCACATGTCTATAATCCCAGAATTTAGGAGGCTGAGGTAGGAGGATCACCTTGAGTTTAAGACCAGCCTAGGCTACATAGTAAATTCAAGGCTAATCTGAACTACATAGTAAGACCTTGTCTCAAAAAAAAAAAAAAAAAATCCTATAGGATATAGCAAAAAGTATGAAGAAGAAAAAAGTTTATAGTAATAAATGTGTAAGTTAAAAAACAGATTTCAAGGGCCAGCCAATAGCTCAGCAGATTAAAGCATCTGCAAGTAAGCACAGGGGCTAGGAGTTCAATCCTGGGGCCTGTCTTGCAAGCCCTGCCCCCAGAGCACGCTGAGACTGGCAATTGAGACTGGGCATGGTGGCGCCTGCTTGTAATCCCGCCTCTTGGGAGGCTATAAAAAGGCAGACCACTACCAATCTAGTAGTGAGATCCTGAATACCCTGTAGACCCTTCCCCCCGCTGACACAAAAACAGATTTTAAGCTAACAATGCAACTTAAGGAACTAGGAAAGCAAAAAGAAACTACACTGAAAATTAGTAAAGTGAAAAGAAAAAGAATCAGAGGAGAAATATATAAAATACAGACTAAAAAAAAGAAAAAATACAAAGACCAATAAAACAAAGCCTTTGTTTTTTTTGAAAACATAAGCAAAATGGACAAATCTCCAGCAATATTAACCATAAAAAAAGAAAATACCCAAGTAAATAAAATCAAAATTGAAAAAAGAGTTGTTACAATAGATACAATACATAATGAAATACTATATTATCAACAAATGACAAATTTGAGACATTTGTAAGAAAATGGATTCTTACAAATTCACCTTACAATTCACTTGGAAAATATAATTTTTTAAAAAATGTATTTGGTTGTTGCAGGGTCTCACTACACAGCTCAGACTTGTGGTGATCCTCCTGCTTTCAGCTTCCCCAGTGCTGAGATTACACATGTGTGCTACCACATCCAGACTCTGTCACTGGCTCAGTACACTTCAGGGACAGAGCTGGTGCACAGCATGTGGGACTAGGGATCAAATCCTGGTCCCTGCATTTGCCAAAGTAGGCACTTAATCTGCTGAACTATCTCACTGGCCCTGAAAAATATAATATTGAGTAAAATAAATCAGATATATAAACTTAAATATCATATGGTATCTCTCATCTGAGTAAGTCATAGTACAAAAATATACAGGATGGATAGAAAGGAACAAAAAGACAGATCTCTTGCAATAGAGAAATGGTCCAAGGGAACTCAGACAAGGGAAAAGGAGAAATAAGAAAGATATGCCATGTAGACAAACCTAGTAACTCCAATTACTGTAAGCATTATATATTATAATACGAACCAAGAGAAGTATTATCAACAAGTATGAAAAAGAGGACAAAGAGGTTGGAGAGATAGCTCAGTGATGTAACTGCCAGCCTCGCAAGTACAAGGACCCAGGTTCAATCCCCTGTACTGCATGCCATGCCACTCCAGAACCCAGATGCGATGTGCCAGCCACTGAAACCAGGCATAGTAGTGCCCACCTGTAATCCCAGTGCTAGGGAGCCTGGGACAAGAGGATCACTACAAGTCCAAGCTGCATAGTGAGACCCTATACCAAGTAAATAAATAACTTAAAAGAAAAGGGGATAGAGGAACCAGTGGAGGAGAGAGGAGAGGCAAACAAGC
>PVKN010003128.1:0-38759 GCA_004027915.1 Capromys pilorides
AGGAGGAGGAGGAAGAAGGAGGAGGAAGGAGGACGAGGAGGAGGAAGACGAGGATGAGGAGGACGAGGAGGACGAGGACGAGGAAGACGAGGAGGACAAGGAGGAGGAGAGGAAGCAGAAGAACAGAAAGGAGAAGGGACCCTAAAGTGTCATAGATTTAGGATCTTAGCTATGTTCTCTTAACCTTCTAGAATATTTTCTTTCCAGCCTATAACATGAGAGTAGCAATGGTGATCTCACTGATCATAGAAACCATTAAATATTTACATTAAATATTCCTTAGCACTGAATCAATCTGGTGCATGCTAGGCATTCAATAAATGATAGCAACCACCATGGTTGAGTGCCAGGAACAGTGGCCTGAGAGTTGCCATGGACAGCACAGGTGGGGCAGAAACCGGACCTGAGAGACTCTGTACTGCTGTAACCAGGGGGACCAGTCCCATTTTCTGACTTCAATAGGGACAGAGACAAAAACATTTCCAGTGGATAAATTGACATAGGGTGGGTTCCTGTGTGTAGCCACATGAGAGGCCAATGGGGAGCAGGACTCCCCCTCTTTTCCAATATGCTCAGTGGTTTTCTGGGGAGTTGGAGGCCCTGACTCTCTGGGAATGAGTTTCAGAAAGCTGAAGTATAAGCAGGCTGTCCGTGGTTGCACTGTGTCCTTCACTGTCTTCAAGTGTTGAATCCCTGGCCCTAATAACTCAAAATATGACAATTGCAAGAGAGCGCCTTTAAATAGATGAGTCAAGTGGAGATTGTTAGGTGGGCCTTATGCCAATCTGATGATGTTCTAGGAGAAGAATATTTAAGATTGCAGTGATATGACACATGTGTGCCTGCAAAGGAAAGGCCACGTGAGGACACAGCAGCAGGTGGCTGGCTATGCTCTATGGAGCCTCAGGAGATTCCAAACCTGCCCCACCTTGATCTTCGACTCCAGCCTTCACAACTGAGAGAAATTAATGTCTCCTGTTGAAGTCACCCAGTCTGGGACATGGTTGTGGCAGCCTAAGTAGACTCGTCACAGACTGTCACATTCCCAAAAATGGGGTAGTTGTACTATGAAAGAGACAAAGCCAGAGATAGGCACAGGCCTGCACAGCTCTTTGGGGAAAAGAGAAGGTCATGGGTTATTACCACCCTTGACCACCCTAGTCTCTTTCCACTGGGCAGAGGCAGGAGAAGATCCAGCTTTCGAGACTGCCTCTGGTCAAGTCACTAGCACCTCTAAATACTTAGCTCTGCAGTGGGAGTAGGGACTGGTTGAACTGCTAAGATCTCCTTGCTCAGCCAGAATTCCAGGGTGCCTGGCATAGCAGGAGAGTTGGTTGGTTGGAAGAGCTCCCTGGCTGAAGGCTACAGAGGAGGGTTCACATGGGTTGTAAGAACCAGCAGAGTGGAGAAGCAGAGCCAGGTCCTGCACATGATGTGAATCTGAGCCTCCTTTCCCCGTGAAGGATACTGACAAGCCAGGGTACAACCGGGGCCTGCATCAGGGCAACTGTTCTCCAGGACACTGAGAGGTCTATTATGCAACATTGGCAGCACGAAGTGCCCTCTTCTTTGTTGTGGAGCTGCATGGCCTCCTGAAAGCCGGGCCAATACAGGGATACTGCCAGGCCACACAGAAAGACAAGAGTTTAAAAGCTGTTAGGAGCTGAGGACAGCCAGTGGGAAGCCACAGCCACCATGAGGAGCCAATAGTGACATGCCCCTGCCCCCTGACCACAGCCACTCCCAAAGGACAAAGGGGTGCTTGCTGACCCCAGAGCAGGGAGGAGCTTCCTGCCTTGGCTCCACCCACCCCTATGTGGGGCACAGGCCCAGCTCCCAGGATGGCAGCTTCTGAACTCTCTGCTGTGCCGCTCTTGAAAGCCACTACCAAGCTGGGCACCGGACTTACAGTGACGCGCGATCTCACACTTGCAGAAAATTGTCTGTTTGAACTGCCCCTTGCCACTGGGTGTGCCCACTTCTTGCTCCTCTGGTCGTCCTCTGTCCAGGTGCATGACCTAAGCAGAATTATTCCTCTCCAGACCAGGTCAGGACAACAGCAAGTGGACTCCAGGCTCACCTGGACGCAGGGCACACAGGAGCCCAGGCAGGGCTCGAAAGCATCTCCAAGCCCCAGATCAGGGTTTCAATTCTTAGATCTCCATTCAGCCTGTTTTCTCCTGAATCTTGTATCTTCTCATTTTTCATTATCTTCTTATTTCATTTCATTACATTACAAATAAAATGTAAATGTTCAAATAATTGAGATATTATTTTCCATTTTTACTTGGACATCTGATGTACATCTGGATGGACGGCATTGGGCACACTTGAAATAAAGGGAAATAAATAGCTCTGGGACGTGGCAGCAGATGCACTTGCTCAAGAGTGAATGGCAAAGATCCACACTTCATTTTTACAGTATTTCATCAGACATATGGTAACCAGGCTAGGTGATTTTTATTTAAAAAGTCACTTGTGCCAGATTCAGAATTTAAAGGCACACACAGACAGTCATGCTGCTCTCCGTGGGCATAAGCGCATCCTTATTCCTGGGGATGTCATTACCGATTTTCGAAAGGCAAGCTGACGTTTTCAGAGGGAATGCCAGTTTCCAACGTGAAACTCAGCCATGTGAGGCGGGAGCCAGCGGCTCCAGCTGTCTGGTCAGACACTCAACCCTCAAAGCTGAGGGCTGCAGGTGAAGTGATCTGGTACTGAAGCCTCCACTCGCCCTTCCCCTCGGCCCTGCCCCTCCTTCTCACAATCTGTCTTTGCCAGGGCAGCCGAGAGGGGGTATCCCAGGTGGGCAATTGACTATTTTAGCGTCTTTCCCAGATCCTCATTTTTCTTTTTCATTTCCTGATTAGGTCTCAGATGAGTGTGTTTGCCTGCGGGGCTGCGGAAGCATCTGCACGAAAGAGCCAAAGAGAAAGGAGCGTGAGGGAGCCTCCCCTCATAGAGCAGAGACGACCTGGGCCTCGTCCCCACTGGAACCCCATAAGGTCAGAAGCAGACAATGCAGGAGAGCACAGTATGTGTGCCTGCTCTTAACTTTGTTTTCCCCAACATTTTATTTTTATTTGTGCCTGTTCTTGGGACATAAGGGTTACCTGTATGGGTGGAGGTGGTGCACGTTCACGGTCCAGCACAATTCATTTTCATCGCCTAAGGCTCTTCTTCCTCCCTGCTTTCTCCACCTCTCAATCCTCTTCCCACCTGCAAAAGCTCCATGCCCGTTTTTTTTTTCAGTGTTTTGTATTTCTCCTCACCTTTCTCTCCACTAGCACCCACCTCCCTCCCTTTCCTGTTCCCCTTTCTACTTGAAAAAGATTTCTATACTTCCTGGGAGAAAGAGAATTAGAGAGTCAAGAAAGGGAAAAGCAGGAAATTTATTTTGTTTAAAACTGTTTATCAGATACCCCACAATACTTCACATAAGATTAAACATACATGCACAAGTATTACTGCACAGATTTCTGTATGCAGACAACACAAACAGCTATCCCCTTTCAGACAATGAGACCCTAATGTCTCTCTCTCCCCCACCTCCCACAGTCTCCCCCTCCCCCTCCCAGCCTCTGTGTGTGTATGTGTGTGCTGCTGAGGGCTGAATCCAGGCCCTTCATACTGAGCTGCATTTCCAGACCTTTGTATTTTTTATCTTGAGATAAGATTTTTCGAAGTCAGTTGCCCCAGCTAGACTCAAAGGATCTTCTTGCCTTGGTCTCTCAGGGTTCTCCATAGGAATGTTGAGCATGTTCAATTTTTGCCTCCCATGATGACTTTAGAACCAAATCTCCAATGAAGATGCCACTGCACTTTTGTTACCTGCTAAAGGGATCTTGATTATGCTAATTAGTGGAACTGTAAGCTTAAATATCATCAAGATCGAAGGAGCCAGAGTTTGACAGAATAATGGAAGCCAGATAATGAAAGCTTTGGTAGAAAGCATTAAAAAGGAGAGGAAGGAGAGAACAGCATGTAGTGGATGGGGAGAAGAAGCTGTAGAAACTACAGCCAAAGTCAAACCTCTCACGCAAGAAACAGGGGCCCCTCGTGGTACATCTGTTCACCAGTCAGTAATACAGGGTGATGCTGAAACTTCAGCCACCTTGGATGAGTTCCTCAGAGAACAGTAGTGATCAAGAAGTTAGACCTTAGAGTGGATTCTTCATAAAGTTGCCCTGTCCTCCTCCTCCTCCTCCTTGTCACTGTTATCAACATTTACCAAGAACCTTCTCATGCCTGACCAAAGACACATGGAGCAGTGTCCAGTGCAGGGGTCATTCATTTATTTTTTCTTAGAATTAACAGCTCAGAGTAGCTCACATCACAGGGTTTGGGCTGTCACAGAAAATATGCAAGGCTTACAGGCAGGCTGCAGGGATCTGAGAAGCAGGTGACAGCAAGCTTTCAGTTGTCAGATCTCTTTTTTCTGCCCCTTTCTGGAAACCAGCTTGGCCCACATGGTCAATTCTAATAACGACTTCAACCACTAAAGCTCTAGGACCTGCCAGCTCTCAGGACTCCCACCACCGAATCCTGGTCTGTGGTGTCTCTCAGGGGAAATTCTTCTAATAAAGAGTTGTAGTGGGGAAAACAGCCCACGTGGGGCCAGCATGCGCACGCATGTGTGTGTGCATGTGCATGCGTGCGTGTGCGCATGTGTGTGTTGTGTGTGTGTGTGTGTGTGTGTGTGTGTGTATGTGTAGTGCACTCTTCTTTCTCCCTCACAAATAGGACAGTTAGGGCCATCCTCAGGGAGCTCGAGGTGTGTGGGCACAGAAAAACCTGCCTCAGCATGGAACAGCGCAACTTTTATGAGTGAGCAGACCAGGACACTGAGAGACTGGTCTGAATTAAGACAAAGTGATTTCTTTCTTTCTTTCTTTCTTTCTTTCTTTCTTTCTTTCTTCTTTCTTTCTTTCTTTCTTTCTTGTTTTTTTCTTTGTATTTTAGGGAAGGGTCTACAGAGCGTTCAGTGTCTTGCTACTAGATTGGATTGGTAGTGATTCGCCTGTTTACAGGCTCACAAGAGCTGGGATTCTAGGCACCTGCCACCACACTCAGTCGCAATTGCTATTTTAGTGTGCCCCTGAGGGGGTGACTGGCACAGCAGGCCCGGAGATCAAATCCCCAGCCTCCGCTCATGCTTGCAGGTGCTTTAATCCACTGAGCCGTTGGGCCAGTCCTAAGACAAAGTGATTTTGAGGCATCTCCCAAAATGGACAAATTCATCCCCTCTACCCACTCCATAATGATAGTTAATATTTACTGGCATATTTGGAAGGCCTAAGCACAGTATTAAGTGTTAACAGACTTTGTTACACTTAAACCCTTACAACTCTATAAAGGCAAGTCCTATCATTGTTCCCAACCTACAGATGAGGAAACTTGGAAACCGAGTCTCAGCAAGACTAATAAAAGTTCACATTTACAGAAACACAAACCCAGAACCCAGCCACCTACCTGTATATCTTTAAATATTGATTTTTCTCATTTTGCCTAGTTTGAGGGCTTAACTACATGAGCATGAAATAAAATGTATAGTATTTCTATAGAATCTTCTAAAAAGAAGCTTTTGTGGTTGATATTCCGGATCCTCTCTTGCTTCCTGTCACAAAGGTATTTATAGCATTCACACTAAATGTTCAGAAGGCATTTAAATTGGCATCACCCTCAGCAAGTGGACCCTGGGCATCCGATGCTTACAGCCACCTGTCAAGGGCATACGAGAAGGAGGTAGTTCTTGAGCTCTGTCAAATACCTCTTACACACCAGAAGTCCTGGGCTCATTGGCTGCCCTCATTTCTGTAGGACAGGCCACCACGGCCCTTCAGTCCTATTTTCATAACCGCTCCTCATTTTTGCTTGCCTTCGCTCTCAGCTTTCTTTAAATTCATCCTTGGTCATCCATCTCACTGGGTGAGGCCAGAGAGAATACAGAGCTCAAGGATGCCCACCTGAAGCCAGTTGGGCAGTGTTATAGTTTGTATCTAGTTGCTCCCCCCCACAAGCCTCATGTAAGTCATGGGTCTGTCAAACACAGGGCTCTAGGGGCCGGGCCAGAGAACCAGGGTGGGGCTTGAGGGACCAGGCTAGAGAGGCAAGAACATGTTGACAGCATGCGCCTCCCTCCTCCTTCCCAGGCCTGGTGACCTCTTTAGAGTTGTGAATCAGATCACCCTGGACAGGGAGCGCCCCAGCCTCTCCTCCAGACCCTATAGAGCAGGGATAATGACTTGAAACCTCCAGTAACTATGAGCTAAAAACATGTTTCCTTCCCTAAGCTTGCATGTCGGGTGTTTGTCCCAGCAACGAGAATAGACAAACCAAGAAAGGCAGGGAGGATCAACCCAGTTCTCATGTGCAAGATGCTTGTCCATGGCTTCCTTCATCCTACCAAGAATGAAGCCAACTGACTAGCACTCACCACCAGGGCCTGCTCCTTTGCTCCGTGCCTGAACACTGCCAGCTCTTTGCTTTTATGCTTTTATTTCCATCACCTCATGAATTTCCCAGCCCCCTCTTAGTGGTGAAGCACCCTGTTTTATATCACTTGGCTCGCCAAAGACCAGGGCCATTTTCAATGTTAATTTTCTGTCTCATTTATTTTTGCATTTTGAAAGATTTCTAGAAATGATTAGTTCCATCTAGTCTCTGCTTTTAGTTATACTCACAGTTGCCTAACATTGCCCTTAAGGAAATGCAAGGACAGAGTTGCTATAATTTTTTTCATAGGTAAAGTCCATGACACACCAAACACTGAATACATTTTCTTGTTTATTTCTTAAACAATCATGTCGTTATCATCTTACAGATGAGGAGGTCAAAGTTTGGGGAGAGTTAGGTAACTTGTGTAAGACCCTAATGCTGAAAAAGGGAGAGTAGGTACTTAAACTCATTTCTGGTGGTCTCCAAAGCCCATGTTTTTTATCTTTTCTTACTTTAACTCTTTTTAATGTCAAAACATATCTCTTTGCTAGACTCAGGTTTTTATTTTGGCACTAGCAACATGCCATTAGACAAGGCACATAAGTCACTTTACTTTCCTGTGTTAATTCTCTGATCTTCAAAAGAGGAATAATAATATTCCTCTTTTCGCAAAAGAAATCCTTCTCTGCCATTGTTGGGAGTGTAGACTGGTGCAACCACTATAGAAAACAGTGGAGAGATTTCTTTTAAAATCTAGGAACAGAAGTCCTAAATAGATCCAGCTATTCACAATTGCTCATAACTAAATCTTGAGATAATAATAGAGCACTACTCAGCCACAAAGAAAGATAAACTAGAAACTTTCATATGCAAATCAGTGTAACTTGAGAGCATACTCATAAGTGAGCCAAGTCAGACTCATAAGTGTAAGCATCGTATTGTCTCACTAGTGTAAGAAACTGAACAAGTAAGTAAGATCCGAAGGGAACAAGGGATATCGTGAGTTGAGAAGAACTGTTTGAGAGAAAAGACAAACTGTGATGGGGAAAGGGGAAAAGGAAGAAAGAGAAAAAGGAAAATAGGTATGTATACACAGGATAGTTGACATAGTTAGACAGCTAGTTTCTCTTAGTTCACTGAAAAGAAAGTACTGTGCCAATGACGTCTGGACAAGATTGTACTCTGAATCACTGCAAGGACTGCAATATGCAAGGTGTCAACTACTCTAACTGTCATACTAACCTGTTTTGAAACTTGGTTTCATTGTTATGTTCATCATTTTTTCTTTAAATTAAAAAAGCTAACCCTAAAATTCATCTCTCCTGCTTCTTAAGGTTGTTGTTAAGGGCCAGCATAACAGTACTTTGGGAAATGCATACACTAAACAAATGTAAGAGATTACTATAGTTCTCATTGCTAATCCTGTGCATTGTCTACTGTGAGGGGTGAGGAGGTTCAAAGCCTCCCTTCCTAAGGATTTGAGCCTCCCTGTATGGATCAGAAATGAGTTTATTAAAAGATATATAACTTGCCTAGGAAAGTACTGTGTTTGCTGGGATGCTTTCAAGCGCTAATAACAAGACTCTGCGTCAACTACCATAAACAACAAGGAAGTTATTCACGTAGAAGCTCTGAGGCAGAGCAGCTCCAAAGCACAGAATTCATGGGTCTTTACATCCTAATTAAGCAAAATTTCTGTCTTTTACCTTTACCCTCCTCAATAGACTGACAAGTATTCAAGCTAACTTATTTCATGGAAGCAAGATGGCAGATGCAGCCAGAGGAGATGGCCTCTCCTGGAGATCTTTGTGTGTGTGTGTGTGTGTGTGTGTGTGTGTGTGTATTTTGTGCTGGGACCTGAGTCCTATGTGCACATGCTAGTAAGGATTGACCTCCATCCCCAGGCTGGTGGTTATTTTTTAAACAAACAAAAAAACTGTTCCCCAGTGTCCCCATCTGCAAGCAAACATTCTTTCACATGTCACTAAACAAAATTATACCACACACTCCTGCTTGAGCAAATGCTTAAAGAGAAATGCAGATGATTCTGATCATCTTTGAGATACACAGCAGTGTGGTAGAAGTGGGCTCGCCAGGAAAGGTACAAGTGTGTTGAGAAGGATGGAAGAGGGAACGCTGTTCAGAAATAACCACCAGTATCTGCTCAAGAAGATGTGTGATTGATTTCAGGCTCTCCAAGTCTCAGAGAGAGGTTCAGTCAGATAGAAATGAGCACACCAACCTCTCCTTCTTTCGACCCTCCACTTCTATTTCGTTTCAACCCAGTTTGAGTTTAAAGCATTAAATTTCATTTCACATTCACAGCCTTAAAGATTCTCTTGCCACCCTGGGTCTCTCACTTTCTCTTTATTTTGGGTTCAGTTTGTACTAAGCAGTGCCAGAATGCCAAAGGGCTGGGGAACATTTTGTTCCTGGGCTTTCCCAAGGGAGATGGAGAGAAGGACTCCAGGATGGAAAGGCTCCTCAAAAGCTTCAATTAAAGGAAGACGCAAGGTCCCTGGAGCCTCTTTTCCAAATCACATCACCCTCAACAAGACAAGTATCTACACTTTGCCACTATTATTACCTTCCCAAGATACAAGTCTCTGACGAACACTATCTGCCCTATAACCAGAGAGAGAACTCACTGATCCCCACTGCACAGTGGGAAAATCACTGAGCACGCGAGTGTTTCTGGATTTAGCTTGGTGGTCTGTGAGTCCCTGTGATTGGTCCACTCCAGCACAGAAGTGGACTCTGCCAGTCCACATGAACCCCAAGGTTAATTATATAAGAAGAAATAATCACTGTTCAGAAGTAATTATCAGGTTGTATACCATAGATGCTGAGTCTTAACTCGAGAATATTTTTAGCATTGGAGGCTACTGGCTTTTCCTGTCTTTCTCTCCCTCTGTTTACCCTAAAATTAACATAATCAACATTTGGCTCCCAAGACAGTGTGCTTCCACCATGTAATTATAACAGGTTTCCTAATGTGTGCAGATATATTTGACCTTAACTTCCTGGCTTCTATCTTAGGGTTTAGATCATTTAATTTATAGCAGTAAATTAATCAGGCTCTGGAACTCAAAACTACTCCAGAGCCTCCCTGTACTGCATGGGGCAGTCACATAGCCCACACTTGCAGCAGCATTCTTTTGAGGAAGCTGAGGCAAGCATATGAAGTCTTTGTGCTATCAAGAAATGAGACAGCCCTAGAGCAATGATATTTCAATTACCACCTCTTGGCGACCACCAAACTAGTCATAAGCAGAGACAAGAGAAGCTTGCAGAGAGCTAGTCATTCTCTAAATGCTTTTAAAACCACACTAAAACCTCAAGCTAGATGTCATTCCTTGGCTTCAAGTGCTAGTTGTCATGACTGTTAGGAGTCTCAGAATGCTAGTAAGAAACTTACTTTCTTCACTCTCTAATCAAGAAGGAAAATGGGGACTTTGAACAGCTACTACTCCTTACACCAAAACACAAATCCACCCACAGCATTGGCTGCACAGGAATACAAAGTTTAAGAGATTAATCATAGATTCATTTATTTGCAATAATAAATTGGAACTCTTGGAGCTTGTTGGCAAGCCCTATCACTATGAATTACTGCTGAGCCTCTGGGCTGCATGTTGGACTTCTGGAAATAATCTGTGAATCTGTAAAATGACGCTTTGTTTGCAGAACACTTTCCATGTTTATTTGGGTAGGCTTAAAAACCTTTGAGAAAGGTAAAGCAAATTCTGTTTTTGTTTGTTTGGTTTTTTGTTTTTGTTTTTTAATTGATGCAATGGAGACTCAAAGGCAAGGGACTGGTAGAGACCAACAGGCAGTATCTATCAGTTTGTCCCAGGGCAGTCTCTCTGACACATGTTGTCCCATAATTGTCATTAAATGGCCCCTCCTGACTCTCATATGGCCAAAGTCTTGGCTGAATGGTATAGTACATGATCAACCCTAACTGCAGGTCAAGGTCAGAGCCCAGGCTTCTTATGTTTACTGTTGATCCTGACTATTATGGTCATACCTCTGACAAGGATACTGAAATAGCAGCACACACAGCAGTCAGCACACACAATGGAGCCCATCCCCTTCCAGCTTACCTGTGATATCAGGAAGGACAGAGCAAGTGAAGCTCACCTGAGGCCAGGGAGGCTCTTCCTGGGCAAGGTGGTGGCTCAGAGGTGACTCTTCCACCTGACTTGACTGGTCTGACTCAATGCTGCGGAAGACTTGCCTAAGACGTCAAGTGTAAGAACACCCATCACTCGTCACATCTGGCTGCACTAATCTACGGCCAAGGACCACAGTGTCCTTTAATTTCCTCCATCCCCAACCATTTGCACATTTCAGCCCTAAATATATCACCTGTTCACACCAACTTTATCTTGTCATAAGCTATGGAAATCAAAACTGGTGCTGTAATTCTGGAGTGACTGAAAATGTTATAAACATATTAGATTAAAAATAAAAGAAAAATTATGTTAATCACAGTGTCTACAGACAGAAGCACTGGCTTAGGGAAATGAAAGTCAAATTTTAAGAACCTTATTTTACAATGAAACTTTACCCACCGTTGGAGGGTAAACCCTCACCTTCTTAGGTTTTTTTTTTTCCTCTTGAAAGGAGACACAAACAAATAAAACAAAAGATGTTTTACAATAATCTGAGATACTTAATACTTAGTTTCAAAGCCTTAGTTTTATACGCTTGCTGACCTTCATTTTTTTGCAGTCGTCAACCTAATCTTGAATGGTTTTCTGTCCAGGAAAAGTGGGCCTAGAATAGTTCACCACCATGGGCCTCTTCCTGTTTGCTCTTGCTGGTGTGTCTCTTGTTAGCCTTCACTTGTGCATCTTTTTATCATTTTTATATTGAGCATATGCTTGTGAATAAGAAATGCAGTTATTTAGGAGTCAAAGCATTATTTCTATTTTGAAACCTTCCCCGGCTCTTCTTAGTAACCATTGCCTCAGCACTGCAGGGAGGGAACTTCACAGGAGGGGAAGCTTCACACGCCCAGCTCTGCCTCTGCCTGGTCCACTCTGCTCTTTTCACCAAACCCACCTTGTTCTCTCCAGAGGCTAAGGATCTGTGGAAAGCTTCCCAGACATTGCCTAGCAACCCCTTCCCCGTGCCCCAGGCAATGCTCAAGACAGAAGCAAACAGGTCTCAGCTTATCTCTGCTCCACTAAATGTGGTGCTCAAGGCCCAGGCCCAACTTTCACAGCACAGCTCCCAGAAGGCCCTGCCATGGGAGGAGTTTGCTAACGGTCACCAGAGTCTCTTGATGTCCGATTAGCACCAGTATGGGAAGCCCTGTGTCTACACCTCAGTCCTGCCGCATAATAGCTATGGTGATCCAGGGCAGGCTTCAAGTTGTCTGTGAGGCTACAGTGTCCACGGCTGCTTCTCCCTGTCCACACATGTGCTACTCACTCATGCCAGGAAGCTTGCTACAGGTGCATGGTACACAGTGTCCTGTCTAAGGGCAGAGGGTCATTATCCCCACTTGATATTTGAAATGATGTAAAGCCACCCCTAGGGCCACACAGGACAAGTACTGCCACTTAGATATGGCACTCTGTCTGTCAGGCCCCATCCACCAGAACACACTACCTCCCTCCAAGCATTTCAGAGAGAATCAATAAAATAACAGTGGAGGCGGAGCTTTAAAAAGTGCCTTCTAGGTCTGGCTGTCTTTTGTAATGTTCCCACTGTCCCCAGGTAACCTCATGCAGTGAAGACCAAGGCAGGGACATCATACACATTGCCTTGGTGCAGTGCCACTTTCAAGCACTCTTCAAGGTCAGTGGAAAAAAAAGCCAGAACACCCTGTGCCAGGAATCCTTTGAGAATCACCATCCTCCAGGTCAGCCAGTGATGGCAAGCACACCATGCCACCCCAGTACAGATGTCCCTGATGCCTAAGGTTCTGTCTCCCAGCCTTTTCTCCGTATGAGCCTCGCAAACATGCCCTCACCCAGCTACTTTCCCTCTTCTTTACCATGACCCTTATTATCTCAATTACCAGCCCCAAAGAGGTCCCACAAATGAAGAAGGGATTAGAACCACAGTGGCCAACATCACACTTAATAATAACAATTATATAATTATATATCTCTGCCATAATAATATGTAATTACCCAATAATTACTACTAAGCAGTGCAGTGGTGACCACTGAGGTTCCAAAGCCCTTTAATTATTGTTATCACTGATAATAAGCAGAGATCTTCTCTAACACTGTTCCTGTGTATGACAGACAACCTTTTTCTCTGAGCTTTGCAGCTACCTCTGCATCTGTGTATGCCTTCCCTCTGGGCCCAGGCTCTCACAGGAAGACGGAGGCTTTGGACTCTGGTCATCTCCTGAGGCCCTGTGCGTGCTATGTACAAACCACCTCAGCAGTTACTTTTTCCTTCACCTCCAAGACCAGAGAGTGTCTGCAGAAGCTACTTGCTGTGGTGATTTCAGCAAAGCTCACATCAGCATAGCTACAATGATACCATTGTCCCAGCTTCTTCCCAATCCACGTTGAAAAGAAATAAATTTGAAAAACTCTTGGATACTTAAACAAATCCTTCTTAATACTGGCATAACAGTCTCTGATAGCTCAGTTTTTCCAACCTGATCTGTGACTTCCAGAGCAGAGAAATAGGAAAAATTATCTTTTCTTTGCAGGGTTGCCTCAGTTACTCTTTTCTTGTTGCTGGGACAGATACCCACCACTCAAAATGAAGGAAGGAAAGATTTATTTAGCTTATAGTTAGTGGATGTTTCAGTCCATACTCAGCTGACTCCAAGACAGGCGGCACAGGGCAGCACAGAGCAGCATTTCATGGCAGTGGCAAAGAGCAAAGAGAGCAAGGGAGGAGTAGTGGCAGCAATGGCCACAGAGAGCAAGTCTGTCTCTTATGTTGCACTGAGGTTATCTGCCCTAGTGGGGTGCCGCACTCACACCCATAATTCCAGTGGATCATGAGGTAATCACAAACTCTAGAAGTCTGCCCCATGACTTCATGAGGCTTTGGAGGGACAACTAGACACAATCCACAACAAGGGTCCATGTTTGAGACATCTTTTTAAGGGGTGAGTAGATGCAGAGAGAACATTGCACAGTGTAAGAAGTTCTTTCTGACAAAAAGCTAAGCGGAGTTCTTTGAAAAGTGAATTCTCTGCATAATGCCAAACTCCATCTTGCCCCTTGTTGCTAGACTGCAAAAGTGAAACCCCTTAAACCTGTCTAGCAAATCTACAAACTAAAACCAAAAAGATGTCCCTCTCCTGGTGTGAGACTTCTACCCTTTCATCCCTCAGTGATGTCTGACTTATAAGAGAGTGGGAAGAGCTAGAAGTCAGCCTCCTTTCAAGAGGAAATTGCTAGCTCAGGGCCAAGGTGAATGAAAATGATATGAATTCCTTTCCTTTAAAGTAAATTCAGTTAAAGTGATTTCTTAAAAGAAAAGATGAAGCAAATGATTTTTCTCCTCTTTCTGGTAAGCCGTTAAAACACTTTTTCTCAGTTGGATCTACCAACTACACTAAAAGGCTAATCATTTTAGTTGAAAGTAATTTGAATTGTCGCTCAAACCTAAGGGAATACTATACACAGGTGGCAGAATCCGAATATGAAACAGTTCTCGGGCCTCCACAGTGCTCTGCTGGCTGCTCCTGGAAGCAGGCCCCATGAGTACAAAGCAGCGCTAACGACCCCTTCCTGAGTGCTCCGCGCAGACCCCACCACTCCTGCGCCATGGTCCTGCGCCATGCGGGAGCAGAGCACCAGAGACCCGGCGCTCTTTTTTTTTTTTTTCCATGTTTTACGCATCTGTACCAAGCTTCTTTTTCTTTACGAAGTCAGCTTTTGCCTTACAAATGAGACAATGACACAGAAGCTTTGGTGACCAGAAAGGTGGACACCTGCCACAGTCCTGCCCATGGATCCACCCCGCTGCCTGTGGCTGAATGCCCCCTGGGCATCTGAGCTTGACAGAGCCAAAGCCCAGGGCCAGTGTCATCTACATCTCAGGGTTGGGTCTGTGCTGGGATCTATCCAGAGCAAGTGAACGCACACTCCTTCCTGCACAAAATCTTCTGATCAGCATCAGGTCAAAATAAAGCTCTGCCTGTGAGCCACCGCTCCAGTTACAGCTTCTTCATCCTAAATCATCACAGCAGCTGCCACCGGCCCTCCACATGCCCCTGCATCTTCCCATACCCCCACCCCGATGTTCTTCTCCCTCTGTACCAGGCAGATTCCACTCATTCTCAGGATTTTAACTGGAAAGTCATTTGCTTAGAGACAACTTCTGTGACTCGTCCAATCTGAATATGTCCCTGGGCGTGGATCACTATATTGTTCTTCTTAGCACTTCTTTAATAAGATATCATAAAGACAAATGCAGAAAATACTAACTTTTCTACCTATCTTTTTTTAATTCATGGTGAGATCTATGAGAGTGGAAAGGTATTTTGTTCACTTTTATTTACCTACCATGTAGCAATTGATAAGCATTTGCAGAATATGTGAGTGAGTTCTGTAGATATGGTTACCGGGACATTCAGAGACGCATCCTGTCAGCCACCTAGGGAAGCCAGCAAAGGAGCTAATGCAACAGAATAGAGTGGACTCCACAGGCTGAGCTCTACACACTGAGCTCTGGGACCGAGTACAGCACAGCAAAGTCTTTACCTCACACATGCTGCACCTGCCAAGGT
Organism: Capromys pilorides; assembly: GCA_004027915.1. Lineage (NCBI taxonomy): Eukaryota > Metazoa > Chordata > Mammalia > Rodentia > Capromyidae > Capromys > Capromys pilorides. Next base: position 15,161 of record PVKN010003128.1, read on the forward strand.
GTCTCAGGTGTTTGGCACAACACAAGCCTGAAGGAAGAGCCGCAGACCCTGGGTTACCCAGTCCAGCACTCACTTCACGTTTCTAGAGCTTCCTTTTCAGAAACTTCCTGAAGTCCTAAAAATATGAATACACTAGCATCCATGCTGCATTTTCCAGAGACAAGGAGAGAAGAAAAACAAGAATTTTCAGTGAATCATAAATCCTTACTTTCAGTGTAAAAGCCACAAATGCAGAGCTCACATGTGTGTCAGTCTCAAAAGTTAGGAACAGGGTCTCTCCACACTCTTGGTTTTCTCAGCAGCCCACTCCAAGTGTACAATTCACTAATTTACTTATAGCATCTTAGGTGATCAATCCTTACTAAAGTTTAGAGGTAATTACTATCGTTCCATAGGTATATTACCTGCTGTAAGGAGTTATAATTTTACAAACTTCTCCAAAGCTCTTCTCTTGTGTGCTAACACTTCAGAACACACTTGTGTGCCCCTCCCCTTCCTGGTCACCTGTCTTCATGTGAGGCAGGTCCTATTGGCCATTTGCTCCCTCCACACCCCTCACCCACACTATGCCTTTGGTCCAGGAGGGTCCTTTCTATGGACTTCCTTTCCAAAGACCCTTTAGAGGAAGGACCTTTCCCCTTTGATACTGCCAGACCTGCTACTCCAATGGGGACTTTACCAGCAGCAGCAGTGAGGACAACAGCTGCACTTCATCCCAGAGTCTGAATCAGAACCTTTATTTTAATAAGAATAGGAGTGTTGTCTGTACACATGCAGGTATAAGTAGCTGCTCCAGAGGACCTTCGTCTTAGGTCCCTAGACAAGCTCAGGGCTCCTTCTGGCTCCAGTCCTTTTCTTCCTACCCACCCTTCTCTACCACAGCAGCCAGCCAACTGCGGCCACCCATTCTCTTCCCCTCTCTAATGCAAAGGAGCTCAAGGAGTCTCAGGCTTCAGGGAACCCAAGATACCAAGGTGTCTGAGGTCCTGGTAGTGAACACCAACCATGTTATGCATTTGATGGCCTGCTATGTAATCTTAGAGTTAATAAGGTCTCTGCCATACACATACATGATAGATGTGTACACATGATACACATAGTGCCACATGGTGATTAAGATCTCATAGTAGTATACTCCCCACACATTCTATCTTCCAATAATACGTAGTATAGAGCTCCAGAGTCTGACAGATCTGATGTTAGCTGGCCTGGCCTCTGCCACAAGTGGTGGCAAGACCGTGGGAAGTCACAGGACCACTCCAACCTTCAGAGTCACCATTTATAAGAGAGCAATCCTGCCCGCAAGGATTAGAAGGTGGTTATCAGTGCTGTTTACCACACTTCCTCACCCTTCCCAAGGGTGTGACTATTTGTTATCCCATTGTCATCTTCATTATCTGGATTTTTTTGTTGTTGTTTTGTTTTTGCTTTGTTTTTTAGCCTGCGGTTTTTGTCCACCTTCATTATTTAGTTCCTTATAATTCAGTTCTCGATGGATCTGTTCTTATTTGCCTAAAATGGCCATGGTCAGAGTTTTGCTCCAGACAGCTTCTTGGTCCTAAACTTTCTCCACCTCTGTCAGGCTCTTAGGGTGAAACTGCCCACCCTATTCGACAAACCCTGTGATTCCTGAGCATGTGATTCCAGCCTGGGATTCATTCCAGGGCACTGGTTCTCAGCTGAGGACAGAAGTCTCACCAGAGAGACCTGGCAGTAGTGTGGAGATACTTTTGGTTGTCACAAGTAGGGAAGGACAGATACTAGTAAGCAGCACACAGGAGAGGCTAGGGAGGCTGCTAACATCACAATGCCCAGTTCAGCCCTTAGGAAGAGTTGTCTTGCCCAAACTCAAAGGACAAAGAGGGAGACTGAATAGTTCTCATGTTATGCCAAAGAGGTAGTTTTATTAAGTAAGAAAGCTCTTTATATGGTCCATGTAGGCCGGAGCTCAGTCTTTGTGCTTTCTTCTCATTGGCTATTTAAGGTCCATAAGTACAGGAGTATCACACAGCACACCTGGGCCCTAGCTTCATCTTTCTACAAACCCGTGAGATATGGGTGATGCCACACACCAAACACAGCCTCTTACTCACACACCAACTGGATTGAAGTTAAAATGATATTAAGTTTGGAAGCCTGTTGCCTTAGTTACTCTTCTATCATTGCTGGGACAAATACTCGACACCCAAAAGAAGGAAGGAAACGTTTATTTAGCTCACAGTTACTGGTGGTTTCAGTCCATATTCGGCCGGCTCCAAGGCTAAGTGCCACATGGCTGAGAGCAGCAGTTCATGGCAGCAAACCAGCCACAAAATGGTGACAGAGGCAACCAACCAATCCGAGCAGCAGAGCAACAGCATCAGTCTGTCTCTCTGTCTCTCTTTGTATCACATTCAGGCGCTCTACCTCAGCCTATCCACCTTAGGCTACACCCATAATCCCAGAAGGACTCAGACCCATAGTCCCATCAGTACTAAAACACATAATCCCAGTGGATCATGAGTTAAGTCTCAAACTCTACAAGTCCCCATCCCATGATTGCATGAGACTTTGGGGGGACAACTAGACATAAACTATAATACCTGTTCACCATTAACTGGTTCAGTGTCTTTCATTTCTCTCAGTCTTCCATTTCCCTTCACCAATATCCTCCAAAATCCTTATTTCCCAGCAGGAGCTTCCTTCTCTCTGGTCTAGATTGCCTGCTTATTTCCTGCTGGTCACAGGGCCACCTTTGCTTAATGCATGACAATGGGACTTGGTGGGCCCAGGAGATAGCCACACAGGACCGTTCCTACTCTGAATTACTCAAGGATTTGGGCCATGAGACTGCGTGTCCTGGAGTCTTTCTGTCTATATTAGTTAGCTTTTCATTGCTGTAATAAATACCCAATTTAACAAATTTATGCAGAGAAAATAATATTTTTGACTCACTTAAGGAGACTGAGAGCAAGTGACTTCTTTTGACCCAGTACTGAGGCAGCAAGTATATCATGACAAGCATGCGGCAGAGCAAAGCTTCCCCATTCACAGCTAGGAACAGAGAGTGGTGAGGACGCCAGAGTCCCACAGTCCATCTTTAAAATTTCCACCACATCCCAATAACCCCTCCCTGGTGCCAAGACCAAAAAACGCAGGACTTTGGGAAGACATGAAAGTCATGGTATAGCACTGTCCTCCCCTCCCTGGCTGATCTCAGGAGTCTGAGTGACACCCTTTATGCCCTAGGTCACTGCTTCTTCAGCCAGTCTGCAAACTGGCACCAGAAAGCTCTTTCCTCCTCTGATGCTGATGGCTCAGATCGATCTGCCGCCACTCCCCGCTCTGAGCCCAAATGGAAAGCTTCTGCTCTCAGAAGACTCAGGCCTCAGTACTCTCTGGAGAGGCCTGCCTGAGGCTTACACCACTGGAACTCACCCCGAGGCTGTGCCCACGTCCAGCCACTTCTAGGGCAGCTGCCATCCATTTCACAGGTACTTAAAATTCTATGCTGCTAATCCAATATGTCATAATCTGGGGAAAGGTGGCTTTTCTCATACATGCCAAAGCTTGCTTAAAAAAATATTTATTAATCCCAAAGGATGAGCTGAGAAGAACACAAAGAAACATTTCTGAGTAATTAAGAGAAATAGAAAGCACTCTTAAGCGTACAAAAATTAACAAAGTGGACGAAGGAGTCTTATGCCATAGAGGTAGTTGCTCTAAGTGAGGCTTCTTGATGTGGTCCACAGGGTGCTGGAATATCCCACAGCATACCTGCGTCCTGGCTTCATCCTCCTACAACTGGCAGGGTATGGACAATGTCCCACATCCGACACATCCCACACATTCGGCCTTCGACCCACACACCAACTCCTTATAATTGCTTGAGTTCTCAATGTTGCTTTCCATTTTCTGGTTCCATCTTAGTTTTTTTCTTATTCATAGAATTCATAAAAAACTGAGCAAAAGGACCTGATCATAAATTCTTAGGGAAAGACCAGTCAGATTGTTTCAGATTATAGCTTGGGTGTTGAATATCCCCCAAAGGATCATGTGGCTGGAGGCTTGGATCCCAGCCCATAGCTCTACTAGAGGTAATGAGACATCTAGTAGCTGGAACCTACTGGAAAGTCATAAGGCTGTTATGAGTGTGTCCTTGCAGGAGCTATGGGGACTCCAGACCCTTATGTCTTCCTCTCCTTTTGCTTCCCAACTGCTATAAGATAAACACACCTCCTTCACCACACTTTCCCTCTGTGATGTACTGTACATCATGGGCCCAAAGTGCCCATGAACTGGTGCTTCTGAAACCATGAGCTGAAAAGTCCTTTGCCCCTTTCCTCCTCACAGGCTGATCACTTCAGGCATTTCTCCATAGCAACAGAAAGCCAACTGGCATCGTCCAGGCCTTTCTTCTTCATTCATCCAGTTGCCACTTCATTTTTTTTCTTTTTCTTTCTTTTGATTCTTTACTTTGAGACAGGCTCTCACTATGTACTCCAGGTTGGATTTGAACTCACTGTGTAGCCAAAGCTGAACTCTACACCTCAAGGAAATCAACAGGGAGAAGCTAATGAACTGCATGGAGGCTCACTCAGTCTTCCTGCCTAAGACTCCCAAGTGCTGGGGTTACAGGGGTGTACACCCACACCCAGCAGCCACTTCATTTCTGCACAAACACTTGTCTCCAACCCAGCACTGGACACTGTTTTGTGCTGTAAGATGGAGGTCACCGTGCCTGTTTCTCAGTTTAGAGTTAGGATAATGTTCCACTACTCTCCCTTGGTTTTAGCTATTGTCCCTCAAGTGAGACAAGACCAACCAAACTTTGGGTAAAGATCTTTTCTCTCATAAATGAAGAGAGAGCTATGCCTGGTGGCTGCTCATGCCTGTGATTCCAGCACTCGAGAAGCTGAGGAAGAAGGATCAGCGGAAGTTCTAGGCCAGCCTGGGCTCCATAGTGATTTCAAGTCTGACCTGCTCTACAAAGTTAGATTCTGTTTCAAAACAATAAAAATGGAGAGATAAATTAAAAATGAATGAGGAGAGACCATCCCCTTTCCTCTGAGCAAGGAAGCACACAGCATCAATTCTGGGTGGCCACTCTCATACAACTTTGAGAAGGAAGAGCTTAAGAATAAAACCAGTGTCAAAAGATCATCAGAGCAGAAAGATGAAAACAGCTTCATTCCTTAGTGGCATGGAGTCATGGGCCCATCCCTGCCTTCTTGCTGTGAGGGATGATGGGTCTCCCTCTGTGTTGGTCAGATTTTCTTTCAGGGTCCGGCATATCCTAACTGGTCACTTCATCTTTGCTACACTTAGGGCCTCGCCGAAGAGGGCCATGTTTTCTTTTTCCATGGTGGTTAAGTCACCCATCACCATTTCTTTTATCTTATACATCTCTAAAAAACCTCCTTACCCACCATAACAATCAAAGAGCTCCTTAAAAGGCTGGAAATTGTTATACTCCAATTAAGACCTTTGTCAAAGACTCCTGGGGCCCATCCCATGGCCCAATCCTTTCTTTTTCCCATCTCCTCCCTCCTCATGAGTTCTCTAGCCAACTCTCTTTCCCTCTCCTCACCACCCTTGCCTGGCCTTCCTAGAACAGCTTGCCTGCAACCACCTCAGGAACAACTCTTTGTGACATCCATAATGAGGACTTGCTAATCTCTCAGAAGCCACCAGGAATATGAAATGCTGCAGTTTACCTGAGTGCTCAAGCTGTTTCATTTTTTATTCTTTTTCATTGGCATCAGTGCCTGAGAATAGAATTTGGATTTATGCTCTGCTGTAAAGGAAAGAGCTGACAGGACTTGCAACTGGCAATACATCAGTTCCACCTCAAGGAAATCAACAGGGAGAAGCTAATGAAACGGAACAGTTCTCATATTAACCAGTTAGCTATTCAGCTTAGGACAGATGTGGAAAATAAGCCCATATGAGACAAATTCATTAAAGGGAAATTATCCATTCAACACCTTGATATCTGAGCAGACTGATGTTTCAAAATTATTATAATTATGATCATGGGGATAGCAAGAGCCAAATTTTGGAAAGAAGACTGGAAAAAAATTAAAAATTCCAGTACTACCCTGTGAGATGAAAATAATGAGCTGGTCACAGATCCCCAGGATATCTGCAATTGCTCTAAATCCTTCTTGATGAGGAATCTGTGACTCTGAACTCGACATTAATTCAAATGCAAATAATATCTCTTCCCCCTGAGAATCATTATTCCTGATTCGGCAAGCAGTTTAATGGGAAATCTGCAGGTGCACAGCAGACTTCAAACTAGAGAAGTTGTTCAGCTTCGGGCAAAGAGTTGCCTCTTAAACACTTGGAATCTGACTGGATCAGAACCAGAGACTCAAATACCCTCAACCACCTCTGAGATGGAGGTCCCCGGGGAAGGCAACTGGATGCAGTGGGCTGTGCACCCCTAATGGGGACTTCTGCCTGCTTCAGCAAGCGTGCATGCACACCAGCTTTCAGGAGCTGCTGATCACCCCGGCCCTGCTCACGGAAGTTTTTCTTAAATACCATCTGCAGAGGAGAATCAACCTGCAGCATGGTCACTTTGAGGAGACCTATGTGGGAGGAAGCTCCTGGAATTGGATGGTTGAGATTTGAATGCTTGATTCTGGGAACATTATATGAGTGTTCTTTGTCTAGGTTTTCTATTAGTTTTCTTTCTGTCTTTCTCTTTCTTTCCTTCTTCCTTTCTTCTTTCTTTTCTCAATCTTTCTTCCTCTTCAGTACTAGAAATTGAACCCAGGACCTTCACATTGAACTAGGTCCTCACCTCTTTTTTATTTTTTATTTTGAGACAGAGTCTCACCAAGTTGTAAAACTGTCCAGGCTGGGCTCAAACTTGCAGTCTTTTTGTTTCAGCCTTCCACAGTGCTTGGATTGTAAGTGTGTAGCACCACACATGACTTAAACTCTTCTCAGACACCATAGCACAGTGGTTAACAGCAAAGACTTGAAACAAGATTTGTTTGAATTCAAATCTAAGCCCCGCTATTTCCTTATTACACAGCATTGACAATTTAATTAACTTTTTTGTTGAATATAAGTTTCCCAAGTATAAAATATGGGTGGCAGTATTAACAATCTCTTTGAATTGTTATGAAGTTTCAGATTTTTAAGTGATATATACCAACATCTTATTGTATAGCTAGCACTATGTAAATCTTAAGTACAATGTCTGGTCCGTACTGAGAGGTTCATAAATGTTATATGTCAGTGTCAGGATGAGAGTTAGATTGGTTGTTTTTGTTTTGATTTGGTTTGGCTTTTTGAGATAGGGTCTCACTGTGCATGCAGTTCAGGCTGGACTTGAGTTCACTTTGTAGCTGAGGCTGGCCTCAAACTCACACCAATCCTCCTGCCTCTGCCTCCAAGAGCTGGGATTATAGGTGTGAGCTACCATGCCCAGCCTGAGGGTTAATGTTTGTATGAATAGTGAGACCATAGAAAGAAGGAACAGAAATGATATTTCTAAGAATGAACTAAGAAGGACAAGTTGCTTTTAATTAGAAGAACTTGTTCTCTCAGTAACCCTTGTTACCAAGATTCTGGTCTCTGTCAGTCTGTTCATGCTGCTATAACAAAATACCACACACTAGGTGGCTTTCAGAATAAAAATTTATTGTCTCTCAATTCTAGAAGTTGGAAGTCAAGGAACAGGGCTCCAGCCTTACCAGGTTCTAGTGAGGGCCTCTTTCTGGCTGACAGATGGCACCACTGTGGTGTATCCTCACATGGTGAAGAGGAAGAAATCTCTCTCTTCCTATAAGACCATAGTTACTTAAGGCTAAGGCCTAACATTTAAGACCTCATTTAGATTTAATTATCTCTTACATCTTTAGAGATAGCCATGTTGAGTATTATAGATTGAAAAGGGAAAGACAATTCAATCCACAGTAGTGTCACAACAGCAAAGTCATGTGATAAATCAGTGTGTTCTGGTGACTCAAGTATGGACAACAGAAATACAACAGGCACTTAGGTGCCTTTTCAATAACAAACACAGGAGCATAATCTTGAGGGAAGCAGACGTGGAATAGGTCAGCCAAGGAATTGTCACCTCTCTCTGTGTGACCACAGAATCAGGAAGTCCTTGCATCCTTAGGGAGCCAAGTCATAGGTTATGTTCCAAAGCCCTGCACAGCACAGCGCACTGTTTACACAGGTAGCTGAGCTGTACTAATCCAAGAAGTGCAAACACCACAACAGTCCTTAATTTTCAGTCTAGTCCGGTCATGAAGACCTGTCTGGGGTCAGTGTTTATTTATTTTAGGGAATAGCTGGAAAAGGGACATCTGCTCATTCAAATCAGGTCATAAGTGAAGTATTGAATCACAAATAGGTAATGATATGTACTTGGTTGGTTTCATGTAGCAAGTCTGTTCCTAACATTGTATGGGATAAAAGTAAACTATGGTGTATACTTGGTTAAATGACCCTGTAGCAGAAATTAAAAATCTATCTCAATACAACTAATTATCCCTAATTTTTGTTTTCTGAGTATTTTTTTCTATTATGATGATCATAATTTGATAGACACAAAGTTTACTTAAGACTTGCAAGAGAAAGTTATTATTTTTGAGAGATGTTTGCCTATTTTAAAATTCTACATTGTGTTAGTAAATCTTTATCACAAGATAAGTAATAATTTAGATAAAATGCTTTCATACGGTAATTTCTCGAGTGTTATTTCATGGCTGAGTTTGAAAGTATCAGCACAGTAAATATTAACCAGTGCATCTTGCCACATCTTACAGACTTGACATTGCCAAATGTTACAGTTGCATTATTCTATGCTTACAATGTGATTAGAATCCTGTATTAGCTAAAGCCATCTTAGTTTCAAACACAAAATGTAAAGCAGATATAGATAGATAGATAGATAGATAGATAGATAGATAGATAGATAGATAGATGATAGATAGAGATAGAGATAGATATATAGTCTCCTTGACCCTTAGTGTTAAAGAAAATGACTAGAAAATCACCTGAAATAAATATACTCTTTTGTTTCTAGGTCAATTTAATCTCCAAAAGCTTGTATTACAGGTATGTGTCACCATGTCCAGCCTAAGTACCCTTGCCCCTGCCTTGAAGGGAGTCACAGGCAAGATATTTTGGTGTAGTTGAATTTTAATATTTTAGTCTGGTCATGTGTGCTGTTCACCTCGACCATACATGTACACATCAGAAAGTTCCAGAGGCTCCTTACCACATAATGTATGACTTTCAAACTCCTCAGAATGATTTACATTATGCATCCCCCTTCAGATTTTTTCCTTGTGCTCTAGGCTGAGTATTGTGGCCTCTCAATTCATATGCTGAAATCCTAACCCCCAGATGGTGGCATTAGGAGGTGGGGCCTGCAGGAAGTGATTACCTCATGAGAGTGGAGTTCCTATGAATTAGATGGAAGTCTTTAGAAAGGAGACCTCAGAACTCCCTTATCCCTTTAGTCATTTGAGGACACAATGATAAGACTTCCATATGTGATTCCGGCAGCAGGTCCTCACTGGACACAGACTCAGCTGGCTGTTTGATATAGGACTGCCAGCTTTCAGAATTGTGAGAAATAAGTTTCTATTTTTATAAGCCACCATGTCTATGTTAAATGTTGTAGCAACCAGAGCAAACTTGTACACTTCGTCATTCTTTTCATAGGCCTTTACTCTGGGAGTATTGAACATTATAGCTGCTTGAACCTGCTTTCCTCTGAATTTTGGCAAAATGGTTTTCTCTTTATCTTCTGGCCTGGTTAATCTCTTCTCAATATCACAGCCCTTTTCCTATGGTTCCTCCTCCGAGGACCTCTCAGAAGCACCTGTCTCGTAGGGCGTGCACCTGCGTGGCTCTTGAATAGCAACCTGTGCCTATGTTTCTGATTTCAACTCTTCTTTCATATTGTAATTACTGATTGGACAGAACGTCTTCTCCACAAGCTTGTGAATTCTGGAGGGCAAAAGCTTCCCTTATTCTTATATTTTTAGACACATAATATGGAAAAATGTTACTGAATTGAAGAAGAGTAATTTTACAAACCAAAAACATATTGTTTGCCTCAGGAAGGCATTAAGATGTTTTAAATGCTGTGAGACAGCACTTAATCTTGTGTGTTTGATATGAGAGAAAAGAACAAATCCACCTGCTGATGCTAAATAGGGATTTAGAAAGTGTCAGCTTTGGCTTAAGCCAGTGAGCAAATGTGCCTTAGACTTTAAGCTTCAGAACTCATTGATTTGTAACTAAAAGTTCAGATATCAGATCCCTATCTTGTATCTCCCACATCAAGTGCCTAGAGGACAAGACCTGGAAATGAGCACTATTAACATTTCCCCATGGTGATTCTGATTAATCTTCAGCCTTGAGCACCTTTGACCCTGGCCAAGTCTCATTCAGTATGATATTAGTAGGTGTAAAATGGAAAGAGAGATTGAGCAAGAATAGCCTACAGTGTCTACATTTCAAAAATTTTAGCAAGACTCACAATACTGAAGAATCTATACACTACACAGTCCATGTGAGGAGAGCAACTTGACTTCCAAATTAAACCTCTCTTCTGTTTCCTCTCCCATGTGATTTTCAAAAAATTATAGAACAAGGAGCAGGGCTGTAGATTTCTGAATGTCATATGGTGCTACTTAGACATTAAAACAAGGGCCATCCATATACATGAGCAGTCAGAACAGCTTGATAGGAAAGTGAATGTAATTAGAAAAGGCCCCACTGCTGAGGGGGTAGGGAAGATGTGTGCCTCTCTATTTGCAAACAGAAATAAATAGACCCGTCTGTGGAACCCTGAGGAGCCAGGTCTCCTAGGACTTGGTTTCCTCTTGCTTCCAAAAGAGAACCATAAACTGACAGAAATGAACTCAAGTCTACCCAATCAGAGGGATTCACCTGGTTTGTGGATTCCCCACAGACAAAAAGACAGAAAAGGACTCTGAGGTTGTGGTGGCTTCTATTTTGCTCAGGTGTTACAGGAGACCGAAGTTTTCATTTGAAAGGGGGAGTCAGAGGGGTTAAGAAAATCTAGCTGGGCTTTCTTGTTCTTTCTTGGATCTTTTAAGGCAGTTGACCTGTTCCTAGCATTGCTCAACCAGCCTGCTATTTTCTTCTGAGGTTGAAATGTAGTTGGGTGATTGTGTAGCTGGAAAAATTCTTGATCATGAGGTCACAGGTGAGAGAGAGGTAGATCGTTGTTTTCTGTTGGATGGCTTGCTGATGGGTGATCCTGATACCATGACATCACTATCTGGGGATCAAACAGACATAGTGGCAAATGCTGCTTCAGATAATGCTGTAACTGCAGAAAGTAAGACATCAACACATAATTCAGGCTGGGCTTTAGGGAGCCCCTTCACTTTTGAAACTTAAGACAGAGACATTACTGAATATATATTGCCAGATGGCTAAATGGAAAATTAAGGAAAGCTCAGGCAGGAGGATTGCTGTGAGCTCAAGTCCAGCCCGGGCTAAACATTGAGTTCAGGACCATCCTGAACTACACAGTGAGACCCCATCCCAAAAAGATAAACAAAAATTTAAAACTTTAAAGAAGTTTGTGTTTCACGTGGAAGTCTGCTAACAATTACAGTTCGATGGCTGTAGCCAGAGTGCTGTGACCTCATCGAGAGTCTCTTGCAAGCAGAAACAAAGAAGGTGCAGTTGCTGGTGTGGCTCAGCTCAGTTTTACTTTCTTGTGCTTGGAAATCTTCCTTTGATAAATCTGCTTTTTCTTTATCCACTAGGATGCTCCTGATGGGCTCCTTGGGTTGTCTTAGGAAAATGTGTGGTTAGCTGCAAGCTCCTTGACAGCCTTCACACCTGCCCCTGCATACCCCCAGCCTGACCCTCCCATTGCCGTCCCTCCATGGTCACTGCACTCTCATCACCAACAGCAGGGTCAAGACCTGCCACAGGGTGGCTTAACTCTGTGTACCGGCGCAGACTCTGCCCTTTGCCTTTCACAGAGAATGCCCTGCACTCAGCAAGGCCACTCCTTCCTCACAGTTTCTTATTCTTCAAGCTCAGTGACTAACCGTAGATATTGTGTGTCTTGTGGGCTGAGCAGAATTCCTTTCCCTCTGGGCTTCCTGACATATGTCTCCAGCTGAATCCTGGGAGAAGTATGACTAGCAAGGGTCACAAAGGGAAGACAAATTAAAGGTGAATGTGAGTAGATGCTGTGACACAGAACTTGCTTCTCACTGTGATGTGGCACCACAAGCCATGTGTGCACATCTCATCAGTACCCGCTGCATTATTCCCAGTGGAATGGTCAACAGGAAGCAACTGAGGGAAGTAAGGATCCAGGGAACGGAAACCAGTCCTAGAATTTGATCTGCTGGGACTGTCTTTATATGGGAATGGCCAGCTCCTACCTACCCCAGCTCCTGCCACCTCATTTGCACTCAGGAATCCCTGCCAAGGCAGATGAACCCACACCCCTCTCTCCCAGGCTTTTTCTCTGTACCCCACTGCCCCACATTAACAGCAAAGGAGATCATGAGTACTGCAGCACCTCAGCAAATAAGCAAGTGATAGTTCCAGCCTTAAAAAGATATCGCTGAGAAGAAATGTTAAAGACAGAAACCAAAGACTTTGGGTTCACAATTCTGAACTGGGGCTTGGGGGTGGGGTAGCTTTCAATGGCTGCAGCCACCACATCAAAAGTACGTAAAATATGAGAACTTTGAACCACATGAAGAAAGTATGTGCCAACCTCAGCAAGGCTCTTTTCCCTTAAGAAGCTCCTCAGCAGAATGAAGCCCCAGATGAAAACAAGCCTGTTGTTCCTGACAGTCCAAATCACTTCAAAGGAGACTCACAGCCCCAAAAAGAGATAAAGCCATTCTTGGAAATGCACTGAACCCAGCTTCCTTGCTGGCTTCTTCCACTGCATGGTGCTGCAAACGCCCAACCAAGCAGCAGAGGGCCAGGGGCGGGAGCAGCAGCCCTCTGGGCACTGCAGCCATCTGCACACTGTAGCACTCAGGCCTGGAGGAGCAGGGAGGTGGCACAGTGTGCCCAGCCAGCTGCACCACTGAGGTCAGCCACACGCTCAGATCCAGGAGGCTACAGCTTTCTGACTCAGATCTCAGCAAGAGGCACTGACATCTATTACCCTAGAAGAGATTTGATACGAGGCCTAATGGATTTTCTGTGTGTTCTTTTCTGACCATGGAGAGACCTCCCATGGAGACTAAATATGTCTGTGAGAAGGGTCACTGCCCTTTGCAGGGACAAAGTGATCCCAGCACAACCCTTGTCGCTAGTGCCAGAAAGTTAGAGAACAGCAGGAGAAATAAGCATAAGCCAACACAGTGGACAAAAAGCTCAAGCCATTAAGTTGGCTGTAGGAGTCATAAGCCATATAGCAACAGTACAAATGAGAGAGTGTGAACAAGTGGCTTGCTCTTGGCATCCAGGCATCACTGGAGCTTGCATTTAGCCCTGGGTAGGTATGCCTGGGATTTCTATAATTCACAGCCGATGGGGCCCCGGGGCAAGAGCTCAGATCTGTAGGAAGTGGAGATCCACCCGGTTTCCTACCCACTCCTGACCAATTCACCCCTGACTCCAACTGGGGGTGATGGCTGGGAGCCCAGCTGATGAAAGCAGCCTTTTGAAAGGAGCAATCCTGTCTGTGCCAGAGAACTCCTGCCCTCTCCCACCAGGAGGAGCAGGAACAAGGGGACAAATGCGCTCTTTCCTTCCTAGGGTTGAACCAGGATAAGAGACGTTGTAGCTGAGGCCTGGAGGAGTTCCTGGGCTCCCTAAGGTGCCTAGAACCAAGTAAGTCCACAGAAAAAAGGCAGGCAGTACAGTTAGGCACCCCAAAATGCCTGGAAGACCCAACAGGAGGGGCCCCTGTCCCACTGATGGGCTACACTCCATGTTGTTAGAAAGAGTGAGGAAGGAATTTTCCACATCGCTTCAAGTGGGTGAGAGAAAGCGTGCAGAACCAAAACATGTGCTTGAGAATCATTCTTTCACTGCAGGCAAGGCCAGGTAGGCAGGGTGGGCCAAAGCCTCATAAACGACAAGTGCATATGTGTTATGTGCATGGGATAAGAAGATTACAGGCAAAAGGCTGAAGAGGTGCAGTTGCCAACACAGAGAGGTACACACGAATAAGTTGACTGTCTCTCAACATAGTTTCCCAAACCCAGCCTCTCTGTGCCTGTAGAAGAGGATAAACTATCGCTTGTCCCCAGTAAATTAGAAATGGAAGGAAGGGGAAACACAATGGAAAGACAATGCTCATATTATCATATTATACAGTGCATGTCTAATAAATACAGTGTGACTCGCACGTGCCAGTCTAACCAGGACAAACATCTTCACCTCGTGAAGATGAATGAGGCATGGCACCCTTTACATTTTTAAAATTATGAGTGAAGAAGAGATTTGTGTATTGGCAAACCTACTCAGCCCCAAAACGACAATCTTACCTTGCAACCCATTCTGGTTAATTTTATTTCCATTTATCTGTGAAATTGAAATTGTGACGATCTATGACCTGGAAGCATGACCCATTTTCTTGTTAAATTATAAGCATCTTGAACTAAATGAGCATCTTCAGGAAGCAGTTTCAGCTTTTGACACTCAACATAAGCAGGTTACAAGAAAGGCTGATGTTCAGAATATGTCGTGTGCTGGTGTCATCCCAGATTCTTTCCTCTAACTTGGATCGTGAAACTCAAAATACTTTCTGTGCGGCAGAGAGGCATTCACACATTTTTTTTTTCAAGAGAAGCAGAAGCTTAGTAAACTGAACGTAAACCACAGGATGGTGAAGGCAAGCTTCAGTGAAGCCCTCTGTGCTTCCTGTTCTACCCTCTCAGCTGTTACCCGGGCCTGACAGAGACCTTGGCTGTCACCCCCACCACCCCACCTCTGCTGCCACAACCCTAGCTTCTGGCTGTGCAGAGCAGAGGGAGCTGCTGTGACCTCAGTTGATCCGCCCAAGGCCTGTGGGCTGAACTTGGCAGTGGAGCCAGCTCTGCCTCTGGGCTGCTCAGCTCCCGGCCTGCGCTTTCTCTGCTGCTCTCACTGCCTTTCCTGTTCCTCTCTGCACCTCCCTTTCACTCCCAGATGTGAGCCACCCTCTGCACCAGCCCAGTCTGCGCTGAGAACAAAGGACACCTCCCCAGAGCCTCCCTTTTCCAGATGCACCCCCACGACAGAGGAGGAGGCTCACTCCCTTCGGCAGCTCCCTGGCAATGACCTCCACACCAGCTCATGCTGTGCCCCAAGGGGTGAGGGGCCAGTGACAAAAGGGCATTGTGCATGAGCAAGGGAGGGAGCCAGCGAGAAGTGTGGTGAGGAATGTGCTGGCAACCCCTTCCCCTCCCTGCCCGCCTCACCCTGCTGTCTCAGGGCAAAGCAAGAAGCCTCCTGGAAAAGGTTGGAAATTCACTGCAGAGGACAGTGGGCTGGAGAGCTCCATTCTGCCTGCCATTGTGTCTCCTGATATATGGACCTGGCCTTAGGACATTCCTTTTAATTGTCCTTAAGTGGATACATTTAAGAAGAGTCCAGTAACATTTTCTGAAAGAATTCTCACTCCCATTCTAATCACCCCATCTCTTCTTTTAAAAGAAAAACAAAATCGTATGTTTCCAAAAGGGGGCCCTGCTTTAACATCTTCTCTCTGCTGAATTGAATCTTCACTGTACACTGCAGCTTTATCCTCTGCCTCATTGACACTGCCAGCTGCCTTCACAGTCCCACTCAGAAACAGGCTGGCTTCAGGCTGTAACAGGCACCGGCTTCCAAGCCCCTTCCCTGGATGACTCACAGTAGCCTGTGTGAGCCTGCAGCTCCACTTGGCCGCTCTGAGGCCTCTGTTCCCACTGCAAAGGGCGTATGTGCGTGCCAAGCACTCACACTACGGCTACCTGCATCCCCTGCCTCACCACGGACAGACTCATTAATTCCACAGTGGAG
Organism: Capromys pilorides; assembly: GCA_004027915.1. Taxonomy (NCBI): domain Eukaryota; kingdom Metazoa; phylum Chordata; class Mammalia; order Rodentia; family Capromyidae; genus Capromys; species Capromys pilorides. The sequence goes on from PVKN010003128.1 coordinate 31,130, forward strand.
TGCTGGGTTCCTGTCTCATTCAGGTCCATCCTGTTATCAATTCAGCAGACAAGGAAGTGACGGCATGCGCTCCAGCCCTCCTTTAAAGCTGGCGGTACATACCAAGCATCCCATGCAACACTGACTAAAGGCAGGAAGCCCCGCTCTTGGACCATCTGTCAAACTGTTTAAAAAAGATATGTAGGCTGGACCAGCAGTTTCACCATTGCTTGTTTACGTGGTACAGAAGGCTTTTGTGAATTCTGTTCTTAGCCTGAAATACTGCAAAAGGAGTGGAGATGTGTTCCCCCAAGGATCTAGAGATTTAAATTTTTTTGTACAAAACACAAATATTCGGGAAAGGAAAAGACTTTTCTGAGTGGGCTTCTGTGTAGCTAGTGGATTAAAGTAATTTCCCACTCATCACCGGGCTCTCTTCGCCTGAGTCTCAAGCCCCCAGCCTGCTTGCAGCCTGCTGCATGCTCCCATGTCAAGGGCTTTACCAACTGCTTATCTTGGGTCTCTCCAGGTGACTGACAGCTCCAGGAGCTCTCCTTGTGGGTTTGAATGGCATGCAAAATCATTTTACCTTTAAGACAAAAGACATTATCTTCCTGGAGCTCTCTTCTCTATCTCTGCCCTTCTTTCCTTCCCATCCTACTTTTCTCCCCTTTTTTTCCTCCAACCCCAGGCACTAAGTAAACTGCTCAAAAATGAAGGGCACAGCAGCCCTTTATTTCCACTCAGAAAATCAAGAATGATGGTAAATTTAACGTATTTGATTAGAGAAGCTCCAGTTCGGTGCATCAGAATCAGCTGCTTTTGTCTTCAGTTCCCTGCAGCTGGTTTCCAGGGAAGGTCCTCTGCTGTCCACTGCCAGTTTGCTCGGGCTGGGAGAACGCTCAGCTTCGGAAGGCGCCATTTGGGCACACTCAGAAACAGGGTGTTTGTGCTGTGGAAGACGCCAGGCCCTCTGCTCCCTAATCAGAGGGAGTTCCACTTCATTAAACCATGGTCACTTTGTGGTGACCCTTAGAGCAGTAGTCCCAAGGGACTTCTGAGTCTTCTTTTGCAATGTTAATTTCTTATGGATTTTATTACTTTCCTTAGTTGGAATCCAGGCTTGAATCCTATAAAAACAAAATAAGAAATTCTGATACTCAACTGCTTGTGCACCAGAAATCCAGAGAATAATCCTCACATTTACATATGAGGTCTGTTTCATTCAGAAAAAAATAGGAACCTAATGGAAAAGAAGAAACTGTCATCATTTCCCCACAGAGCATTATTGATACAGCCTGAGTAGTGGCTAGGCAACTTCTATCTTGCTTGAAAACAAGTAATCTTACTGTTGCAGGGTGGGGAGTGGGGTATTCAGGGCTGGGAGAATGTGGCTGGTTTGCACTTAAACTTTATAGAGATTTTGAGAAGGTCTCTCATTATATAAATGTCTGCTCCATAAGAAAATACAAGAATTAGTTAAGGATGAGAGCTTAAATTGCTACCAAAGCCGTATAAGAATGCTGCCAAATTCATCAGGATTATTTTGAATGTATTTCTTTCCCTACCATTGCCAAAGTCAGATTGCATGGTGATGGGAAGGTCTCCAAGACCTCTAAGCTCATATTCTATGCTTTCCTGAGGAAACAGTCCACCATCTCCTAGTATCCACCCCGAGTCCTCTGCCTCATTGAGCCTCAGCCCCATCACTTCTCCACTCAGGCTCTGTGGTTGGAAACCAAAGGCCAGGGAGCGTGACCAAGTTAGAAATAGTATCCAGGTTTCTGGGTCCCAGCACTGCTCCACGAAGTGGCAACAGCACTGACAAGGAACACAGAGGGCTGCACTCAGCTCAGGAAGAGGGTGCCGGGAAAAAGAGATCCCTCTGCTCCCAAGACCTGACAGCAGACATCGCACTAGGGCAGGGGTTTGGGGAGGGCAGGAAAGCACTGTACTAGGAGGCCAGAGTGTGGCCGTCGGCTTGGGAGCCATGGTGCAGCCAGTCCTCTGAGGACACCTAGAAGCGTAGTGGCTACACAAGCAGGGACTGGGACAGGCGGAACAAGCACCACCTTCCAGGGGGCCACTTTCCCAGAAGCAGAAGTCCAGGAGACACTCAAGCCAGTCAGTGAGAACTCTTGCTACTCACTCCTCAAGGAGACGAATCAGGTAGCTTGGATAGCAAAATCCCAACAAAGCACTGGCTGCATTTTGCCTCCTTTCCAGTGTGAAAGTCAACTTTTGAAGGTTCCTTTTGTATAAGAATTAATATGAAAGGAATTTGGTATCCTATTATGGAATTGTGTTATAATAATGGAATGCTCTCTCCGCCCAATCTGGCTTACTGTCCCCTAGACCTTGCCAGCGATTTTTCAGCTCAGTGCCACAGAGTGCGTGAGTTGCAGTGGGGACAACCTCCAGGACAGAAAGAAAGAAGCTGTAAATGCTTCAAGCTGGAAACTGGGCAGCGTGGCCTGGGTGCCCAAAACCCGTCTGTACTCACACGCAGACACATGCAACCACAGGCGCCTTGCTCAGGCCGTTTTACCCTTTCTGAGAGGGAGCAGAGCCCACATGGAAACTGGGTACATGAGCAACTACAGCTGGATGAAGGGCTCATTGTCCTTGATGTAACACACAATGGGTTCCAGAGAAGGCAAACAAAACGTCCTTTAGACATTGTGCTGCGTTCTCTGAGGATGGCAAGGGACCCAGGCCAAGAGCTTTGCTCAACAAACCATAACACAGGTCCTAAAGTTCCTCCAGAAGTTTCCAATTCAGAGCATTCTGAATGACCAAGGGAAAAAAGGATTTGTTTTATAGCCATCCTCAGGAAGAAAGAGAAGAAATGAACTTGGACTGCAAAAGGAGGGTGTCAGGTTAGACATGAAAAGGGTTCTAGACAGAGGAATGCTGGGTTCCAGAATGCAGCATGGGCAGAGTGTGCAAGTATTGCTGAGGCCAGGCTGCTTGGGGTGCAGGGAGGGGTGGAGCCTGCAGTCCTGTAGAGGCCTCTGGCCAATTAGGTGGTGATAATGCTGTTTTGTTTGTGTTGAAATTCTGTTGTCAGGCTCCCTTTATTACCTCTGCTCAGAATCACCGTATTTGGAGGGAAACGCAGCTCTCAGCTCTCCATTGCTTCTTGACGGCCTCCCATCTTCCCAGGCTCTGTGTAATCTCTGCTTAGGAAATGCCTGTCAGGGTCATCTCTTCGCTTCCTGTCACAATACAGAGTCACACATTCCCAATGTTAAACAATGGCCCCTGAAGTTGTGTCTGGCTGAGTTAGCTCAGTGTGTGTGTGTGTGTGTGTGTGTGTGTGTGTGTGTGTGTGTGTACACACACGTGTGCGCATGCGCCTGTGCTCTCCTGTCTTGGTAAAACTCATTTTATTGCCTCTGTGCCTCTGCAGCTAGCCATCCTCCATACAAACCCAGGAAGCTCCCAGATCCAGGAGGAAGTCATCAGAGGCCTCTGTGGCTGAGTCGGTCTATGCCTGTTGGATACTGGAAAGGAAGGCTCCTCCTCAGAGTTCACAGAGGATGTGAGGTCTGGTGGGCTGCACTGAGGCTACTGCTCCTGGGCAGATGACTACCTAAGCAAAATGGTATACAATAGCTTTTTGTTTTGATTGTTTGGTGCTGGGGGTGGAACCCAGGCCCTCCCACACACAAGGCTGCCATTGCCTCCAAACCATGGTAAGTGCTCTGCCACTAGTTTGTGTCTAGTTGTTCCCCAAAGCCTTCTGAAGTTAATGGGGCAGCTTCTGGAGTTTGTGATTAATTTATGATCCAATGCAGGGATGCTAGGTGCTATCCCACTCGGGGTTGAGTAATCTGCATTACAATGTGAGGACAGAGCAGCTTGCTGGCTGTCACAGCTGCTGCTCCTCCCTTGGCTGTTTGCTGTTTCTCATTGCTATGAACTGCTGAGCTCCACCCTGTGCCACTGCCTGGGAGCCAGCCCTATGGACTGAGACCTCCACAGACTGTGAGCTAAATAAACCTTTCCTCCCTTCATTTTGGGTGTTGGGTATTTTGTCTCAGCAAGGAGGGAAAAATAACTGAGACACTAAATGAAATAAATCAGACATTACAGGTAAAATATCGATGATCCATCTTATGTAAAAAGCATAAAGTACAAATAATTTAAAGAGCAAATAAAAGGCAGAGATGATAAGAAACAAGGAGATAAACTGGCCCACCAGCGACCACATACACTGCTGTCTTCCCTGATGGCTGGAGTCCACTGCACCTCCAGTATGTTCAGATGGGAGAATTCTTTCAATGCATGAATATATGAACCTATATAGTTGTATGACATATATACAACAATATATTATATATGTATAATTATATATTATTGACAATATTCTATATAATAAAGAGGAATTATTCAGATTAATTATCTGAATTAGCAATTGCTAGTATTGAATTACATCCAACAGTTGTCCCCCCACTAACCACTAGGCAAATGTTTCGGGATCCTTAATAGATGTCCAAAGCCTCACCAAGTACCAAATCCCATATATGACTATTTTTCCCTATACATACTACTTTTCTAAAAGTTTAATTCATAAAGTAAGCACAGGAAGAATACAACAGCGAGAACTAATAATAAAATACTAAAATGATAATTTACACCAAAGACCATAATAAATACTTTTTTAAACATACAAGTTGTTTATTACTGGAATTTTCTGTTTCATATGTTCAGACCACAGTTGGCTGCAGATAACTGTAGGTAACTTTAGAAAGTGAAACCATGTATACGGGGAGAGTACAAATAGAAAATAAAGCAAATGTATATGATTTTTATATTGGAAATATTCAAACCTGGCACTGAAAGGTATGTTTCAAAGTGTGACTCTATTTGACCATCAGAGCAGAGGCCCAAGGTCACCCCTTCTCTGAGACTCTGGTGGCCCCAGATCTGCTGAGGACCCATAGCCCCCCCACAGAGAAGGTCAAGAGAGCAGGGCACGAGGGCACTCCTCCAGCTGCAGATTCTACCTGCATCCTGGCTTGCTCCTTTCCTTCTCTTTATTGGTTTTTATTTTTGTTTTGTTTTATTTTGTTTTGTTTTGTTGCCATACTGAGGAATGGACCCAGGGCCTTTTCACTGACCTACATTCCCAGCTCTTTATTTATTATTTTTTTGGACAGTGGTTTGCTAAATTGCCAATTTGCTCATGCTAGGCTTGTACTGACAACCTTCCTGCCTAAGTTTCCCAGAGTACTGAGATTACAGGCATGCACCGCCATGTCTAGCTCCAGGATATCTCCTAATGCCCTGGAGAAGGTGGACCTGTGCCCAGATACCATCACTCCAGCTGGAGTCAGCCTTTCCCCCCAGGTGAATCATCCCCTATGACACTGGTGGGTATCTTAATCAGCTTTCTGTTACTGTAACCAGTACTCGAGGATGACCAATTTATAATGAGAAACAGCTTATTCACTCAAGTTTCAGAGTTTCCAGCCCATGGTCAGGTAGACTCATTGCTTATAGCTCTCTGGTGGAGGTGCTGGACAGCAGCAGTGGGAAGCCCATGGCAGAACAAAGCCACTCACCTGATAGTTGGGAAGTGAAAGACAGTGGATGGGGCTGAGGTCCTACTATCTCTTTCGAGGGAGTGCCTCCAAGGACCTGTGCTGAATTTCCAACTGGTGGTCATCATGTTACACCAGACTGAACTGAACCAGTGTGGTGTGGGGTGTGAGAGGCCCACCTGAGGACTGATGCCAACAGAATAAGAGGCAGAGCTGGGGAAGCTGCTGGGACACTGTTAGGGTGCTGGGGGAGATGTTGGAAGCTACTGGTTTCTTGAACTATTCTGCTGAAGGACTTTGTCATAATGGCTTTCCTGATGAACTTGGCTGTTCTTATTGGAGGAGGAATTCAGAACCTCATTGTCACTGAGGATGGCTGCAGTTCACTTTGGGGAAGCTCTGTTGCACATGGCTTTCATGTGCACATTTCCAGAGGGGAAAATTGTGTACTGCTCAGTCTCACGGAGAAGCTTGCCACATTGGCTTTCCTGATGGGAACTCAGCTTTCCTCCTCATTGGAGGAGCTCAGGACCTCACTGTTGCTCAGGATGGATGTGGTGCTTTTCCAGGGAGCTCTGGTTCTTACCTTGAGCATTGCTTCCTAGATCCAGTTCAGATCCCACAACCTGCTGGCACAGATCCTTCATCCCATGGGCACAAACTTTCTAGCTTCCACCACTGAAGCTTCTTTGGGCCTTCCCAGAACTAATCCATGAAACAGGCCTGCATGAGACATCGTTGTGGGCTCTAGGCCTCCAGTTGGACTTGTGGGAGAACACTGTCGTAAGCTCTGGGTCTTCAGTTGGACTCATTCAGGACACTATTATGGAAAGCAGACCCTCAACTGGAGACTTTGGTCTTTAGTGTGTGGACATATTTCCAACACTCATTGCGTAGGATTCCTCAGTTAATTCACTATAAAACAACTTTATAAAATGCATCCTGCATTGCATTGTTCCCTTGCAAAGACTGCAAGCTACAACAGTGCCAAAGATCTCACCTGGCCCCACCTCTTAATGTTTCCGTCGCCTCCCAGTAGTGCCAAGCAGGGAGCCAAGCCTTTACCAGACTTTTGAGAGACATTTAAGACCAAAGCAACAGCAGTACATATCAACCAAAAGCTCTAATCTCAGGAAAACATGAATTAAAAATAAGTCACAGATGGTAGAATTCTTCCGCTCAGAAACAGTGTCTTACTCAACTTAAGTATCTTTATACATGTCAAATTCTCTCTTCACAGCAGTTAATAAATGCTAACTGCTGAATCAATGCCTGAATAAATTTTTCCAGGCATCAAACATCAGAAAGCCATCAAGGAATTCCAAGAAGGCAAAGAGAAACCAGGTGGCATGCTCGGGTTGCCAGCAAGAAGACAATTTTAAGGAGCATGAGTAGTTAGGATTTGGTCCCAACGACGTGGAGCAAATGCAGGGAAGAAGTGCATTATGAGTTTGTTCAACATGCCCAGTGCTCCTATCACCAGATACACATGATGAGTAAGACTGAGCCAGCCACTGTCTAGAATGATGAGACCTGGGACACAGAAGAGATTATATACCCAGGCTCATAAGAGGCTCATAGAATGTGACCTCTGACACTTTTTTGTTCATGACTGGACCCTTTTGGCTTAAAGGGAATTGTTCAAGAGCTAAAACTACAAAATGAACTCTGTGCCTTTCTGTGAGATGGGACACATGCATATGTCCCATAAAATCATGCATGCATCCATGGATAACTGCACAGACCCCCGACACTTGAGAGAGACAAATGAGTCAATGATTACCATAATTATTATTATTAGTAGTAGTATTATTAGTATTAGTATTAGAGTTATTAGTCCAGTGCCCACCTCTCTGTGATATGTCTAACAATTTGATTAGATAATGACTGTGGACATACATAATAATAGAGAGACTGATGGAAAAGAAATAGGTGGGCGAGGAGGAAGTAAAGGAAGGACGGGCTTGTATTTTTAGGTTGTTATCTGTTAAGAACTTGATCGTCTACTTAATACTGAGGGTATACTTAGTATATATTAAATATATGTAGATATTTCTTCTTGCAACTTTCTTTCAAAATGAAACATATACTTGGAACAATTG
>PVKN010003129.1:0-37912 GCA_004027915.1 Capromys pilorides
CGCAGTGTGAGCTGCCATGACATTCAATTTCATCTGAACGAATTTTAAATGGTTTGTGAAATAAAGGAGTTACTGTTTGGCTTCAGCAATAGTAGGCAGTATGCCTTATAATAGCTGTATCATCCAACTACATTTCACAAGAGAAATTTAGGAACCAGCTGTGATAAGCGTCCTCTGAGAGGTCCTTGAGAACAGAGACCCTCTTTTTCACGAATCTTAGCAGCCACACTACCATGCACTGCATAAAACTGGCCTGTACCCATTTCCTGGACGGTTAGCAATAACAGTGCAACATCCTAATTTGCAGTCAAAGAATGTTTGCAAAACAAGCCAAAGTTCGAAGGGTGTGTTTTCTGAACTAAGAGTCCGAGTTGAATTGTGTAACAGAAAAACTGTCTAATAATGCCGGATTTGTTAAGTATGTACTGCTGGTTCTTCTCAAGAATAAAAATCTGCTGAGTGACATCAGAGGAGCCTTCATTTCCCAAAGGAAAAAGAAAACACGCTATTTCTGCCTTTCTCATCCTAAATAGCTGAATCATTCACATAGTCAACGACCAAGATTTCCTCAAGCTGTTTGCGCGGCTGTCGCCCGCGAAGCCTTCAGGGCATTAACGGGAGTCCTTAACGCGGCTCACTCCAGCCGGGCGCTGCGTCCTCCTCCCTCACCAGACAGCAGGCCCAGCCACGGATCAGTCTCAGCCAAAGGAAGAACACGGAGCCTGGAGAGCCGCACCCTCCACCCAGGAGCTGTGTCGAGCGCCCGCTGGGCCCCGGGCCAGGCGCGGGGCCATCGGCTGGTCCCACGGGGACCCTGCAGCCCCGAGGGTCGGCAACGCTGGGGCGCCCGAGAGACTCTGGGGTACCGAGTGAGAGCCGGGGCTCGGGAGCGCACGCAGGCCCAGGCGCGGGATGGGTGCGGGTTCAGGAGGGTCCCTGGAGAGCGGCGGACGCCTAGGTGCGTTTCGGGGTCCGGAAAGTGAGGACTCTGCGGGGACCCGCAGGGCACGCACACTGGTGCTCACCCGAACAGCCCTCGGAGGAAGGAGTGCGAGGCCTTGACTCTCTTCTCGGCCTCCGCCATCAGCTGCACCGCCTCTCGTTCCTTCCCCGCGTTGTCCATGTCGCTTGCTTCCGCCACAGACTCCTCAGCTGGTTCGCGACGCGCGGGGTAGTCTCGGCCTCCCTCTAGCGGGTTGGGCGCGGTGCGCAGGCGTTCAGCCGGGAGCGAGGGCTGGATGCGCAGGCGCGGCGCGGGACCTGCTGGGACTTGTAGTCCATGGATCGCACAGATCGTCAGGCGAGAGGGCAGGGGCTCGGGCGAGGCGCAAGGTCTCTCGGGACTAGTAGTCCTTGGCTCCCACAGAGAGGCAGGGTAAAGAGGACCGGCGGGCGGGCGCGGCTCAGGGCCTATCGGGACGTGGAGTCCGCGGCTGGACACCTCCGCGGAGTTGCCTAGGACCGCTCAGGAAGGCCGCTAGGGGCGAGGTCGAGTTCTCGGTTGGACCCTAGTGTGTGGACCAGAAAATGGCCCGTGACTTCCAGTAAAGATTACTTTTTTTTATACTGGGAATCGAACTCAGGACCTTGCCAGGCAGTCGTTTATGCCACTGAGCTATATCCCCGGCCCCAAGACGACTTAGAAGGCGCAGCTCCTGGGCCCGGCGCTCGACACGGTTGGCGGGCGGGGGTGGAAGCTCCAGAGCCTGTGATAGCAGTCGGCTCAGCCGCCGCCGACGCCCACCCGACTCTGTCAAAGGAGCAGCAGCTGGCGGGAAGAGCTATTTTCATTTCCATCTCTTCTCCTAGATGTTTGCGAATGCATCGTCCTCCCCGATGCAAACAGGGTTGTTTCTAAACTCCCCCAAACAGCAGCTCTCCGCTGGGTCTCTCTTCCTTGGTCAGAAGTGAGTTACACGTTGATCCCCGTTACCACTAAAGGAAAAAAGGAAACAAGAAATGAACTGCTTGTTGCAGGATCCACTCTTTAAATCGAATTCTATTAAACGGATGCGAGCCATAGAGCTTTCTTGTCGTTTATGTAACGCTGGCCCCAGAGCTAGATCTCCTGGGACAAAGTTCTTGTCTTCCAGGAAACCTTCTCATCTTCAGTATGCATAGATAGAGGCTGATCTGTGCCAGTGAGGTCCCCGCCGGTCCCAGAGGGAGCTCTTTCCAACGCGATGTCTAGACCGTTTGTGCTTGGCGATGCCAAGGCGGAGGTGCTGGGGCAGATAGGCGAATCACTGCCAAAGGAGGATTTATGGCAATTTTGCACTATAAATAAATAGCTGTGGGCAAGCAAGAGACGCCAAAGGAAGTACAGCTTGTCCTTAGAGAGCAAGGCTGGAGGGGACAAGCTCCTGGAAAGATTCACGTGGGACCTTGCAGAGGTGAGTGTGTTGTTCAGAACAGCTCCCAGACCCAGCTTTTAGTGGCTCAAGAATACTGATACCAAAACCACTAGTTTTTGTGACAGGATGCAGAAAATGCGTTTCTAGGGGCCGGCGAGATGGTTCAGTGGTCTAAAGCGCCTGCTTGGAGGGCTCAGGCGACTTCGGGGACTGCAGTTCGATCCCTGGCACCACATGCTGCGCCAGCGCCACCACCAGGGCAGGCTGAGCCAGCCACAAAATGAATAAATAAAGAAACAAACAAACACAACAAGCAAACAAATAAATAAATAAATAAAATTTAAAAAAAAAGAAAATGCGTTTCTGAAAGGCCCCTCTATTGTATGTCATAAGTACAAGAAGATTGGATTAATATAGCCTCCGAGGTCTCACTTAGCTTGGTCTCGCTGTGGGGGAGCCCCAAGCCACTGAAACATCTCACGTTTTTTGAGGGCTAAAAACAGGCTAAGGAATGTACATAACTAATCTGGTGTCAACAAATTACTATCTACATTGTCTTCTGGCATTCCCTAAGCTCTGTTAGGCCAGATAACATCCAAGGTGAAGGATCAAAAGGGCAGGCAAGCAACCTAAAGGAAAAGCTGTTATCTGGCTTTGTAAAATCACAGCTCACTGGAATTTACAAGAGACAACAGCTCTCCTTGGGTCGTACCCCTCCACCCCTGTTCTAAAGCTCGTGATTCCAAATTATCAAATCAGTTGTTGGCCAAAGCAGAGCCAGAATGGTCAGCTCCCTAAACTAGAACTTGCTCCAGAGGGTGGTTGTTTATAGTTATTTACCTCATTCTCTTCTCAACAGGAAAACCTGAACAGTTTCACCCTTCTGCAGTCCCCACCAAAATGGTAGAAAAACATGGACCTTAGCTGCTGCCTGGGCCACAGTTTTCTTCTAGAGTGTTATGATTTATGTCCAGGTCAGCTGCCTCCCCTACCCGCCCCCCATGCAGTTATGGGGCCCCTTCTGGAGTCTGTTATTGATTCTTGATCCAATGCTGGGATTATGGGTGTGAGTGCCCTGGGGCAGATACTGCACACACAATATATAAGGAGGGGAGAGAGGCTTACTAGAAGCCATAGCTGCTCCCTTTACTCTCTTTGCTTTTTGCTGCTACCAAATGGTTGCTCTCTGCCATGTGCCGCTTTGCCTTTGAGCCAGCTGAGTACAGACTGAAACCTCCACTGACTGTAAACTAAATAAACCCTTCCTTAATTCTGGGTATTGGGTATTTGTCCCGGCAGAGAAGAGTAACTGAGATATAGGAGCTAGATGAAGGGATGGAGCAGGGCTGAGGGACAAAGCTCAAAAGGGAGGACCCACTGGGGAGGTGGAAGGGAAAAGAGAAGAACCACCCCACTGTGGGCCAGAAACCTGCCTCAGAGAGGCCCAGGTACCCGGTACCCGGGCGGTACTGACTAGGATGCAAGCACTGGCATGTGTTGAATTTACACTTAAATTAAGTAATATCAAATAAAATGCAAAATCCTGTTTCTCAGTGGCAGTGGGCATAGCTGTGGCTACTGGGTGGGCTGCACATGTGAGGGTGTTTCTATGGCAGCTGGGCCAGAGTGGCCCGTGTTCCTCTTGCATATCAAACAGCCTTGCAATGCAGTAGTGGAGAACCTGAGGTGGCAACTTGGCAACAGAAAGGATGATTTTAGCTCATGTCCGAGTGGTGGGTGCTTTGGGTCCTGTGGGGAAGACGGGATGGTGAGGACAGCATGCTTCAGAGTGACCTACCTGCATCGTGTGCTAAGAAAGAAGCAAAAAGTGACAGGAGAGGCTGTTGCTCCCTGCACCTCTATTGTCAAGGGCAATCTCCAGTATCCCAGGGACCCCCTGCTAGGCCCTGTTTCCAACACCACCGCACTGGGACCAGGTGCGCAAGATGCAATTAGACGTGGCATTAACCCTGAGGCCCTAATTGAAAAGGAAGAGCCTGACTCTGACCAGTGCAGGCCTACTGGCCTCTCCTGGAAGGCAGATCTGAGGCTATGTGGACACTGAGTCAGCACACAGGGGAACTGGGCTGCAAGGGACAGGATCCACTTGCCAAAGGTCAGGCCAAAGTCGTCTGAGGACCCACTCCCCTAAGACAAGAAGATGACTAAAGGTGGATGAAAGGGGTCTTCTCAGGAGAAAGGGTCTTCTCACCTGTCATGATCCACTCTGCAAATTCGAGTGCATGCTTTTCCACACTGAAGCAAATGGAGGAGGTTTGCCCACCTGTGGGAGTGTTGGACCCCTCTCTTGATGGGAGGTCTCAGCAGATTCCCAGATAGTTTGAACACTCAGTCCTCATCCTGGTTCTCTGAGGTCATGCTGACTGACTTGGGAGGTTGGAGCCTTCAGGGCCATTGTGGCTTGTTGTCTAAGAGTGGCATCAGGCCGGGTGCCCTGGAGTGCTGAGCTGGAGCATCAGCAGGTAGGGAGGAGCTATGTCTTTCTAGAAGTCTCTATATCCCAAATCTACCTGACAGGAAGCTCCAGATATTAGGCATGGAATTTAACTTCAGGTTTTTTTTTTTTTGTGGCCCACTTTGCCTGCCCTGGGGGGAGCAGCTTGTGGTGCCAGGATCAAACCTTGCACTTGCGCAGGCATTTTAGTCAGCTGAGCCATCTCCTCTCCCCTCAGGAATTTAACTGCTGTTCCCAGGATTCTTTTCTTTTTTTTTTTTTCTACATAACAATTCCTTTATTTTACATTTTATAGATACTTTTACTGTCAATTTTACACAACTTGAATTTACCCATGGGCATATAAAACACATTTCTGAAACTTGAAACTTTTATTTGTTTGTGTAATATTCAATAATTATTCATTGTGCCTTTTTAGCATTATAGGTACTTTGCAAAATGCAAAAGACACAGAGATAGAAAAATGATTCTTACTTTCCAAGACTTTTTAAAATTTTAGTTAAAACTGGAAGATATAAAATATCAGATAATTCTAGGATGTACAGTCCATGAGTCCTCAAATTCTTTTTTTTTTTTTTTTAATTTTATTTATTTATTTATTTGTTTGCTTGTTGTGTTTGTTTGTTTCTTTATTTATTCATTTTGTGGCTGGCTCAGCCTGCCCTGGTGGTGGCGCTGGCGCAGCATGTGGTGCCAGGGATCGATCTGCAGTCCCCGTCCCAGCGATTCTTTTCATTTTCCTCATGGATTCCCAAAGCCAGGAATGTTTGAGCATCATATTTCAGAGGCATCATTAGATGTGTCTTTCATTATTCAGAAGCTTTTCAAAACAACAGTAGTAGTTTATGTGTGTGTGTGTGTTTGTGTGCGGATGACACTTGACACCATGTCATAATTGATACAAATAACCCCAAATGCTGATTTTAAAATGTAATTAAACATTTCCTCCAGAAATTGTAAAATTTACACCAAAAATGTTAGAAAAGGTAAAAGTAAATATCCACAAGTATCTGCTAGGGGAAACAAATAGTAAACTAAAATAAACACTGATGTGGGCCGGCGAGGTGGTTCAGTGGTCTAAAGCGCCTGCTTAGGAGGGCTCAGGCAACTGCGGGGACTGCGGTTCGATCCCCGGCACCACATGCTGCGCCAGCGCCACCACCAGGGCAGGCTGAGCCAGCCACAAAATGAATAAAGAAAGAATCAAACACACACAACAAGCAAACAAATAAATAAATAAATAAAATTTAAAAAAAATAAAAAAATAAAAAAAATAAAATAAACACTGATGAGAAAATACAAATAATGTTATTATCAGTAGTAAATGTGATTTTTTTTATCATTTGGCATGAACGTCTACCAACAAGTTTTAAAATTAAGTGGATGCTTTAATTATGGAAAATGGAGATAACAAAGGTGACACCTTCACATAATATAGTCTAAGGCCCTTTTCTTTTTTTTTTTTTAATTATTTATTTATTTGTTTGTTTGTTTGCTTGTTGTGTTTGTTTGTTTCTTTATTTATTCATTTTGTGGCTGGCTCAGCCTGCCCTGGCGGTGGTGCTGGCGCAGCATGTGGTGCCGGGGATCGAACTGCAGGCCCCGCAGTTGCCTGAGCCCTCCTAAGCAGGTGCTTTAGACCACTGAACCATCTCGCTGGCCCTAAGGCCCTTTTCTGATATGCTTAAAATAGGTCTTCTCAAAGCTGCGATTCTGAGCTGTAGACACATAATTGCCTAACGGGGAAAATGTTTTATTTCTCCCACTCCTTTTGATTGCCTTTTGCATTATTGTTGTTGCTATGTCTAAATGTTACATTCAAAAATATTATGGGAAAAAATCTATTCATCGTAATTCTATGCACTTAACAAGGCTATTATTAAAACATGTTCCTATCTACTTGTCACTCTCAAATTAATATATATATATTGAAGGTATAGGTTTGGCATGTTTTTTCTCCCCCTTGGCACAGGGGATCAAATCCAGGGGTACTCTACCACTTAGCTATATCCCCCAACCCTTCTTTAAATTTTGAGATGAGGTCTGTAAGTTGCTCAGGTGTAACTCAGCCTTGCTGTCCTCTGACTCCAGCCTCCCCAGGTGCTGGGGTTGCAGGCTTGCACCACTGAACCCTTCTTCTGCTTGTTCATGAACACATTTTCTGTATTGCGGTAAATCTTTGTACTTTTCATTAAAGATCACCTATCAACTGCTATAATTGGATCTAGGATAACAGCCCCCCACCACCACCCCACTACCCAGCAGGGCCTATGTGTTTAAGGCTTTGTCTTAGTCACTTTCCCATGACTGGGACAAAATATCTGATGGCAGTCATTTAAAAGAGAAGGGGCTTATTTGTTGGTTCCTGATGCCAGTGAACTCATGGCTTGGTGGAAGGGCCCGGTGATGGTGAGGAAAAGCTGCTCACTCCTTGTGTCAAGGAAGCAGAGAGAGGGAAAGGAGCTGAGCATGCTCGAGTTCTGCCACCAGGGCTCCTGGGTCTTGTCACATCTCACTGTGCTTATCTATTGAGGCGCCCAGACATGAATGGAGGACAGAAAGGGAGAGATCCCAGGCATTGTTCCCTGGCCCCTCCCAACTGTGACCAGCTGATGTGCCCTGACTCTTTCTAGGTCCCAGCTTCCCTTTCTTTCAGGCCTAGGGCTGCTAGTGCAGTGGCTGCCACTCTCTGCAGGTGACTGGCCTAGGCCTAGGCCATTGCAGACGCCTTGTGCACACACCCTCCCTCGGTGGCTGTTGCCCATGTGTCTGCCACAATGGAGACCCTGATTCACATGCGCCTAACTTGTGGGATGATGCCAGCATGGCCACAAGACCCCAACCAGGAAGGAACAGTGTGAGACATGACAACCATCGCGGGTCTTCCTTGTGACCAGTGCTAACAAACATCTAAACTAAATATCAGCAAACACCTTACACAAAACCCAGGTGGATTTTGGACATATATCAGGTAATGCTGAACTGTGGTATCTTTAAAAAAAAAAAAAACCCAGGACAGTAGCTTTATTGAAGCATTTATATAGCTTTGTGACCTTGAATTCCTAAGGAAGACATCCAAAATACAAACCAGAAGAGAGACAATCAATACTTTCACTTTGCAGAGGTTAAGAATTTGCCACTATCTGCCACTGTGCCTTAAATAAAATGAAGGACAAGCCAAGATGTGGAAAAAGATGTTTGCCATACATACACCCAAAAGGAATTTGTGAAAGATAAAGAAATCCTACAAATCAACACAACCCAGAGAATCACACAGAATAAAACATGGGCCAAGGCCTTGAGCTGTCAGGTTTGGAGCATTCTAGCAAGGCCGGGCTGCCCTTGGCAGGATGGCTCATCTGCCCTCAGGCGCTGGGGTTGCTAAGAGCAGCCTGAAGAATGCACCTGCTTTCTATCTGCTGTCGCAGAAGGCCTGAGGACTTCAAGCTTCTGCACATGGCTGCCTCATGCCAGAGCTCAGCCCCCCCCGGCCCCCCCCCCCCGTGGTGCAGCACATCACAGTGGGGTGCATGGGGACAGAGGCCTTTTCAGCTGGTGGGGGCCAGAAAGCAAGTGGGCAGGGTTTGGGGCCTGAGGATCCCCTGAAGGGCTCATTCCAGTGACCCAACTTCCTCTCACATTTCCCTGATACGTCACCGGGACTCCGGCCACCTACTATGCTGCAGAACACGAGAACTTGCTCCTTCTGTCCTAATCGTGTGTGGGGACACATCATCCTGTTTCCTTTTATGCATCTTCCCACCCTCCCCAAACACTGGTGCTCACTGTGCCTGTTTTGGTTTGTGCATAGGTGTCCCCCCAGAGCCTCAGGCAGTCATGGGGCAGCTTCTGGAATTCGTAATTGATTATTGTGGAAATGAGTGCTGCTCTTCCCTGGGGCAGGTGATTTGCATTTCAATGTAAGGTAGGAAAAGAAGTTAGCTGCTTGAGCTGCTGCTAGCTCTCTCCCAAAGCTCTTGCTCTTGCCCGCCACCGTGGAAGGTTGCCCTCTCCCATGTGCCATTCCCAAAATGAGGGAATAAACCTTTCCTTTCCTCATTTTGAGTGTCGGGTATTTGTCCCAGCAATGAGAGAAGAGTAACTAAGACAGTGAGTGCCACATGCAAATCTGCTTTTCAAAAGCACTCACAAGAGAGAGATCATGTGGTGTCTGTCTCTTGGTGTCTGATTTAATTCACTTAATATAAGGTCCTCTGATTTCATCCATTTTGGTGTGTGTAATAGGTGTGATTCCTTTGTAAGGCTGAGTACTATTCCACTGCGGATATTGACCGCTTTTTCATTGTCCACTGGTGGACACAGCTGATTGCACACTGTGGCTGCTGTGGACAGGGCAGCAACACACAGGGGTGTACAGGTGACCTGAGTGTGCTGATGTCACTTCCTTTGGGTTTATGCCATGGTGGGCAATGGGGGCCCCTGGTTGGCCTGTTCTCCTTTAGCCACGTGCACGCCCACACATTATTTGTTTGGTACCTGCAATCTAACCATTCCCTGCTTCTCTTCTCTCTCTCCTCTACGAGTCCCACGTTTTCCACTTCACATATGAGTGAGAACTTGAGCTCCTCTTCGTGGCTGGCTTATTCTAGCTCACCTTCTATCCTCTGGATTTCAAAGGTTCCTAACACACAGAAACGCTTAATTTGAGATAAATGCTAAATGCTCTAATTTGAATGTTACAAATTATATCAAAATATCACATTGTGCCCCAAGGCGCACCTGATCATTATGTGTTTTTTTAAATTAAACTTATTGGTGCATTTCAGGTACATAAATAATGATCACATTCATCATAGGGACTCTGTATGTGTTGATAAAGATAGCACCCGGTGGCTCCCTAAAGGGTGTACCTGTCTAGAAGCTGGGGGGCCTTCCTGTGTCTCAGAGGAGCAGGGTGGCTGCCCTGTCACCCTGGGCCCATGTCTATCTCGTCCTCAGGGGAAGCCCAAGCCATAGTGAGACTGCTCTGCTTCTCTGGCCTGGTGATATCTCGGCTTCCTCAGCCCGAGCCTTCTGGATGCTGCAGCCTGGGACACCACAGCACCTATAGCACTGGTATTCTGCACTCTGGCTGCAGCCTGCTCTTTGGGGTCACAGGGCATGTCTAGCCAAGGTCATCTGTGTTCCTGCCCCTGCAGCAGGCCCAGGAGAGGGGGCCACGCCACACATGGAGTGTGTCTTAGTTACTTTTTACTTGTTGCTGGGACAAATACCCAACACTCAAAATGAAGGAAGGAAAGGTTTATTCAGCTCACAGTTGCTGAAGGTTTCAGTCCATATTCTGTTGGCCCAAGGATGAGTGGAACAGGGCAGAGGCATCCAGTTCATGGTGGCGGGGCAGCAACAATCACAACAGAGTCAACTGACCAACCAGGGTGCAGAGAGCAACAACGAATGTCTGTCTCTCTGTCTCTCTTTATATTACATTCAGGCTCTCCACCTTAGCCTATCTTCCTTAGGCCACACCAATAATCCCAGCCATATTCATACTGATAATCCCATCAGTACTAAAATACACAATCCCAGTGGATCAAGAGTCAAGTAATTCCAGCAGTACTCAGACCCATAGTCCCATCAGTACTAAACACACATAATCCCAGTGGATCATGACTCAAGTCTCAAACGCTAGTAGAAGTCCCCACCCCATGATTGCATGAGGCTCTGGGGGGACAACTAGACATAAACCATAATAGAGTGCTAGGGCAGCTCACCCAGCTATAGCAGGGAATCCAGGAAGGCACCCAGCAATAGGTGGGGCTCCACTAGATTAGCTTCTTGCCTGGGTTAGCTCCAGGTCAATGGCCAGTGTGGAGCAGGAGTATTTAGGGGAGATAATGACTAAAAATGATGAAACAAAGGGTGAAGACGTGAAAACGACTGAGGCTGAGTGTGGTGGTGCATGTCTGTAACCCCAGCACTTGGGAGGGAGAAGCAGAAGGATCACTGTGAGTTCAAGGCCAGCCTGGGCTACATATAGAAACCTCATCTCAACAAACAACCCCCATCCCAGCCTCCCCCCAAAAAAGAAATAGAAAAGAAAAGACAACTATTTGAAGTCAGCCTTATTGTTTTCAGGGGCTCATTTCACTCCCAAAGAATATTGTAGAAGCCAGTGTAGGTTATGGTAAGGAGCAGTGACACCATGACCCTCTCCCAGCTGCCACGGCGTACCTACCAGCAGGGTATGGTTGTCCCTGGGTGTCTGTGAGTCAGGCTTCCAGGGTCCCTGCTGACAGCCCCACAGTGGTGCTCATGTCCCTTACGGGGATGCCATGGTGCTAGGTAGGTAGCACCTACACAGTCCTCTCCAGACCTGAGTACCTCTCTTCTTCACAGTGCTCAGCCTGACCCCCACACCCTGTGCACAGTCGTCCTTCCATGTGTTTGGGGAATGACAGGGAAAGGGTCTCTACATGTCCAAGGAGCACACAACTTTCTTTGTTCTTTGAAATACACGGTTTGTCTGCAGGTTGTTGGATTGTAGATGCAGGGCTCACAGGTGACTATGTACCATGTGCCCCTAGAAGGGGCATGCTGTCAAGGGATGGATGAGGCTCAGTTCCCAGGAAGCAGTGTGAGGCCCCAGGGCACTACCCTGGGTTCCCGCACCAGAGCCAGGCTTCCCTTCCCCTGAAGTGACTGGCATATAAATAGACTCGAGCCAGGATGTGATGTTGGTGTAAATGCATGTGGGTGGGAATATCCAGAGATGTTTAAATTAAAAACACATACTCCAGTAAGGGCATATTGCCACCAATCCCATTCCAGAGCCTCCCCTCACTTTGACCCAGTGGGCCCTGTCACTTCCTGAAGCATCCTGCAATGCCCTCTTGGGAGCACAGTGGTAGGTCAGGGCCATCACCTTCATGCAACATCAGCTGGCCTTTACTGTCACTTTCCTTCTATCAGCACCCAGGGTGCTCTTTCTGGAGCACGATGCCACATTGGTGAGTACCACAGGGTACTCTTGCGGGCTCCCAACTCCCGGGGCTATAGGGTGAGTTTCTGCACCAGTTCCTCCTCTGCCATGGGAGGCTAGGATGATGTCACAAAGCCCGCTAAGTCACAACAAGGCAGCAGTCTGCTTGAAGGTATAGGGGGATCCAGCAGGCTGATCCCCACTGCATGCAGGCCAGGTGAGTAGGGACGGCAGTCACTGGAAGCTGGGGCAGCTGAATGCAGCAGTGTCCGCCCGGCTGAGCCCTACACTGCTGAGTCCTTCCAGCTCTGACAGCTCAAAGGCACCTTCTCAGAGAGCCTTCGCCCCTTCGCATGCGCGGAGCCCCTCTGTCCACCCAGCAGCTGCTCTTGCATTGTGCTCTGGCTGCTCTGTTTACTCGCCCAGGAAGGAGGCAACCTTGCAGGGAGGCTCCTTGGGGTCTGCACTGAATAAGGAGTGGCTGGGCCCTGGGTCTCTGGATAGCCTGAGTCGTCGTCCTCTCGTCGGTGAGGAATCTTTGAGGCTGCAGGACATGCAGGCCGGAAGAGGGAGGCACCCCTGGCTGCTGTTGCTGGCCCTGGTCGTGGTATCCAGGCAGAACCACTTTGAGGGGTGGACAGGCTTTGAGGAGAAGCCTATGAGTAAGGACAATGTGAACTCGACCCTGGACTTCTTCATCCGGTCCTACAACAATGCCAGCAATGACACCTACCTATTCCGGGTACAGAAGCTTCTCCGCACTCAGGTGCAGGTTCGTGGGGTTCTCCTGGGGGGCAGCATCCATGCTCCTACTGTCTTGGATTCAGGGCTCCTGGGGGCTCGCAAGAGAGAGCCAGGTGATGGAGATTCCATGCAGGGCTGGGTAGAGAGCAGCTTCCCAAGGAAGAGGCGCATGGAGAGTTGGTCAGCCCAGAGTCTCTGTTGCTGCACCCCCAACCTGCTGGCCTGACTTTGCAGTCAGAGGTGGGGGTCCCTGTCCCTGCTGCAGCCACATGGGGGGAGCTGCCTGCCATCCTAAGGCTGGGTATCACCAGTATCCCAGCACCCTTTGTGGTTCGGTTTCTCTCAAGGTTTCATTTAGCATGAGGCAAACATTGTCTGTAGTTCCCCCTTTTCCAGCAATGTTTTCCTGATGTCTAGGGTTGTAGAAACAAGATTGGATTTCTGTGTGCTGCAGACAACTGAGATTCCTTCCATAAGGGCTTTGGTGGGAGGAGGGAGGCTTGGGTAGGGAGTGAGGGAGAGACTGAAACCACAACACCTCTTTTGTTTCATGCATCATTTCACTTAAAAATGGAAAGAGAAGGAATGACAGGGAAGGGAAAAGCGGTCTGGAGCTGCTCTTGTTAGCCCAGCCTCCTCTCAAAGTGAGATGGTGCCAGGTGCAAATTAGGACAGAGACAGGTCACATCTGATTTAGCCAAATTGGGGAAAGTAACTGACTAGGGCAAAGACCAGTGAAAGCGGAGGGAGAGCTGGGCAGGCAGTGGAGGAGCAGATGACCAGGAAGAGGGCAGGGCCTGGGCCTGTTGAGCAGGACTGGTGACAGCGGCCCTCCCTGTCTTTCTTTTGTATCTTTGCCACCAGGGGGAGTCCTCCTCCCTGTGCTGTCCTGGTTGGCTCTTGGCTGCTCCAAGGAGGCTGCCAGGTGAAATCATTAATCATCATTAATGGTTAATGGGGAAGTGGCTTCTGAGCAAGCTCCGGGTGCTAGTCTCATGACAGGCACCGTACCCATGACGAGCATCCAGTGCCTCCCACCAGGTGCTGCAGGCTGGCATGGGGGCTGCCCAGGCCTGGCCCCAAAATCAAAGGCCCAGCTCCTCCCCTATTACAGGACCATGAACAAGTGTCACCTGCATTCTGTGGACCAAAGTCTTGTCACCAGTCAAAGGCAACAGGATAAGGAGGAAGAGCTTAGCCTCACACTGTTAGCTAGTGGAGCCTGTGAGATTGTTTGCTTTAATGTTTGCTTTGTTAGAGCCATCCCTACACTTACCTAACCAGTACAGAACAGGATAGCACTTCACACCCTGGCAAGCTGGTTGTGTGGGGACCGTCTTAGCTCTCTCCCCCTCAACAGCAAGCAGGCAATGGGTGTGACACAGCTGGACTCAGTCCCCCAAGATGCAGAGTATGGGTTAAAGGTGGGGCTTCTCTGGGAGGACAGGAGTTGGGAGCAGCTGGCTGGAGCTGGACCTGGGCCAACGCCCCCTGGGGCTGCCCTGAATTTCCGGGGTGTCTCCTGCAAAAGCAGGGTGGACACCACGCTGCCACCCATCCCAGCTACTGCATGTTGCTCAGTCAGTGACATCTGAGATTTGGGCAGGGGCTTTGGGGCCTGCCCCCTAGTGCAGAGCTCCTGATCCACACACTTATTGGGACAG
This sequence comes from Capromys pilorides, assembly GCA_004027915.1. NCBI lineage: Eukaryota > Metazoa > Chordata > Mammalia > Rodentia > Capromyidae > Capromys > Capromys pilorides. The sequence continues at coordinate 14,179 of PVKN010003129.1, forward strand.
CCTAGCTCTGCCCCTGGCCAGTAACCACAGCCCTGCCTGTAGAGGTCACTCTGGTCTGTGGCTGCCTTTCCCAACTTCCTCCTCCTGGACAAGGAGCAGGAAACAAGTCCCAGTGGGGCAGGGTCCCAAGCTGCCCCCTACCTTCTTGTACACCTTGGAGGACAGATCTGTCTTCTTCCCTCAGCAGCCCTACTCCGTATCTATTCTGAAGGAGCTGTCCAAGCACTACTAAAATGCTGATGTATACATTTTTGTGCATTAACTGAAAGATGCGGGCCTCTTAGCCCACAGAACAATGTTTCCAATGGCCCCAGTGACCAGTGGGACTATGGCTGGGGAAACAAAGGCTAGCAGGTAACTTTCCCAGGGTTCAGAATTGGTAGGTGGCACATGTGCCCATTGGTGTGGTCCCCTCAGGCTGGCAGGAGGAAAGCAGAAGGGTCGGTCCTGGCATTGTGAGCGCCCTATGTCCCCTGGGGTAGTCTGTAGTTACTAGGTGACTTCCTCGTCCCCAGGATGGATGAAGATTGGTGAGAAGTCACCATGGCTGGCCAAGCAAAGCCAGCCCGAATGCAGGGTCCTGGCTGCCTCTCAGAGTCTGTCCCACTCTGCCCACTGGCAGGAGGAAGAGCTCACCCAGTGGGGTAGGGGTCTGGCTCTGGGGGTTCAGTCCCAGTGCTGGCTGCCCCTGGGGGTTGGGAAGCTTAGCATAACATGTTGCTTTTCCGGGCAGCTGACCACAGGTGTGGAGTACCTGGTCACAGTGAGGATTGGCAGGACCATGTGCAAGAGGAACAACCTGGTCCAGAGCAGCCCCACCTGCCCGCTGCAGAGCAATAAGTTGAAGAAGGTGAGGCCACCCAAGGGGACCCAGGCCAGGAGGGAGTGGGTGTTGGAACCTTGTTCCTGGGTGACTGCTTTTCCCCAACCTTCAAACAGAGCTAGGAACTGCTGCAGGGCGTGGCAGGTAGGGGCAGCCTTGCCCTAGCCTGGTCTCCTGGCTCCCTCTTCCCTCCATGGGCACAGCTGCCCTTCTCTCTCCTCTCTCCCAGGCCTTGCCAGGCCTCATGCTCCTGCCCTCGGAGGCGACAATCCATCATTGTCCCCTTCCTCTTGCCTTCTGGTTCTACTCTCCTCTGTCTTGCTTGGCCCTTGGTGGACATGAGTGGGTACGTGGTGGTGGGGGGGCAGGACAGGGTCACTCTGCTGGCTGCCGCCCCTGAGCCCTGCCTCCTGTCCCCTCAAGTGGCAGGGTGATCTTGCCTCCAGAAGGTGTCCTTGCTCTGCGCTCAGGACCTGTTTCCCTTCCCTTCCCCAGAGCCTGCTCTGCAAGTCGCTGATCTACACGGTGCCCTGGATAGACCATTTCGAGCTATGGAACAACTCCTGCCTAGAGGACTGAGCGGGACCTCAGATGGCACTGGGCAGCAGCCATGATAAAGTTCTACATGACTGTGTTGGACACCTCTCTGGGGTCTCATTGTATGCACCCACACTCACACTCACACACACACACACACACACACACACACACTGTTCCTCTGTTCCTTACCCTCACAAGCCAGACACACCATGCCGCTCACACCAGCAACATCCTCAGTGCACACATGCACACCCCACACCCTCACCCCCCCCCACATCACTCTCACTGCATGTGCACACACACAGTTCCACTTTTTATACATGGCACATTCATCAGTTGAGGTGTAACCCCTGGGGTCCCTGGTTGTCCCTCACTTGAGCTGGGCTTTTCTGGATGTAAGTGCACCCCGACCTCTGCCACTTGCTGGACAGCCCTGTGTGCTATCCAAACACACAGTATCATGTGACCTGCATGTGTCCTGGCAAACATGTCTGGGATCCCTCAATCAATCCTTGGTGAAAGATTCCTTAGAAGTCACACAGGCCCCAATGCACAGTTGGCTTCAGGGCTGAGAGTGGCACAGCCAGGAACAGGAAGTGCGGCATGGGGAAAGCCTCCCCCAGCACAGGTGCTGGAAGTTCCTGGTCCCCGTATGAAGCCTTAACAACACAGACAGCACTGATGCTCTCTGTACTGTCTGGAGAGGACACAGATCAGAGACTAAACCTGGCTCTTGGGCTGGCAAGATGGTTCAGTGGTCTAAAGCGCCTGCTTAGGAAAGCCCAGGCAACTGCAGGGACTGCGGTTCGATCCCCGGCACCACATGCTGCGCCAGCCCCCACCACCAGGGCAGGCAGAGCCAGCCACAAAATAAATAAAATAAAGAAACAAACAAACACAACAAGCAAACAAATAAATAAATAAAAATTAAAAAAAAATAAAAATAAAAAAAAATAAATAAACCTGGCTCTTTGTTGGGGGCTGGAAGTGTGGGTGTCTCGGTCTGGCATGAATGGCAGACTACAGTCTCTAGAGCTACAGCATGGTTGAGTAAAGGCCCTGTGTTTTGTAGAGGGCTGGAGATCTCCATCAGCATGGGGTGGGGGGGGGCGGTGCGGTCCTGAATCTAGCTTGCCTGGGTGATCTCCTTTCTGCACAGTGCATCTTTGAGGAACTGCACTCTTGTGGTCCTGGATGTTCCCCATCCCATGACTTCAGATATGAGAGGTGAAGGTTTAGCCAGGCCCCCCTGGGGCTCATGTGGGGGAATTGTACACCTTTCTGTTTTCCCCAGCCCTGGGCCACTCTCCCCACCTCCAGTCCTGGGCACTTCCAGAATGTACAACCCACACAAACCCCTGAGCTTTCCAGAGAGCATGAGGAAGTATGCAGGGATGTGCAGGGCTGGTGACATCACTGTGCAAGGCTGGGCTTCTGGCCCCATATACCTCCTGCCCCTCGGCCTTCATCTCCAGCCCAGCATCTCAGAGGGAAGACAGTTTTCTCCTATGAAGTGCAGGATAGGAGCTGTTGAAGCAGGCGGGTCCGGATTCCAGTGCCCATCTGTGTTGGGGAGGGCTGGGTGCCTGGGGAAGCTTCTCTGTGTCTGCCCCACCTCCAGCCAATCCATGCTGTCTGTGCATGTGTATCTAATGGTGTGCATGGGCACACCAGCCTAGGATTCTGTTGTTTAATTCAGACGGAACCTGTAAATTGGAAAAGCACAACTCTGCCAGCAGTCCTGATGCCACCAAATAACACTGGGCAATGCTGGATACCAACAGTTGACACAGGAGGCTGCTGGACACATAGGTCTGGTCTCCTGGGTTCTGGTCATTGTACATGGTTGTCATTAGCTATTGATCTCTGGACCTCTTTGATGTTAACAGCTGTTAAGAATTTATTCATCTTCCTCTGTCCACTCTCTTCAATATCAAAATCCCAAGTGGATTTATATGCCTTTTGGAGCCCACATTAGCAAAGCAATAAATCACGAGCAGGTTTCCAGGACCACCAGAGCAAGTGTTTGTCCTAACAGGGCTTGTGCTGCAGCACAGGGCTCAGCATGCAAGAGGGAGCCCTCCTGCACTGAGCAGTGGCTGGGCAGGGCGTGCTGCAGAGGTAGCAGCTGCAGGCCTGAGTGAGTGAGGTGCAGGGCTCGAAGCTTACGAATGCTGGGTATGCAAATAAGGGGCTCCATCCCTCCTCCCAGGTCTTAGCTACTTCAGGGAACCCCCTATTTCGAATTTAAGTGGAATGGAAGGCCCCAAGTTAACCACCTCTCTCCATATCCAAGTCAGATTTCCAAGAATTTAAAGACACTGAGTAACTGGTTTTTCTTCTGAACTCTGCAATAGAGAACCTGAGCCCCATTTGCTTGCTTTAAACCCAAGAGGCTGCCGTGACAAGGACCACAAGACGTTAAGCAGACTCCTGTGCTCTGCTAAGCCGTAACAGACCCTGGACAAAAAGCCCACTCCGAATTCCCATTTTGAGAATTCTCCCAACTACCAGGAACCTTCTGTTCTCTTTTGTTTCAATAAATGCCCCCCTAAATCCCTTCCTTTATTTGCAATTTCATTCTTTGGCTATGAGATAGAATATGCTGATTTCTCTGGATTATAAAAATAAGAGCCTACGGGGGCCTTCTCTGCGCGGCCTTGCCAAATTCCTGTGAAGTACAGTGATTTCAAAACCAAAGGAAAAAGAACCCAAGCTGTGGCTCCAAGGTTCAGGCTATGCATGGACACGAATGGTGGATCTCTTTTTTCTTTTACCCAAGTGGTAATGCGTTGACTGCTAATTAATGTCCAGTGGCTACCGCTGCCACAAGGTTCTCACCAACCTTCCTTCTGTAGTTGGCATTTGTTGAAATCTCTGCCCCAAGACTCAAAGGCCGCTTACACGCAACCTAAGCAACTTAGATGCATGATCGTATTTAACCTCTGCCATTAGTCCAACAAGTAGGGGCTGCGTTGGTCAAGGCGAGGAGCTGTAGAAGAAGGTCTCCTCTGTCTTGCATGTGTGCGTTATTCTCCTTATTTTCTGCCTGAGATGAAGAGAACATTCTTTTTAGAGCTCCCCTGGCTCTCTTGTGGGCACTTGGGTTGCTGCCTTTGCCAAAGTGCTTTGTGAACCCCCACTTTTCTCTCCTCCATCTTATCTTGAGCTCGAGAGGCTCATCTGGACCCCTAAACTATGCTGGTCCAATACGTACCTGCTTCATTATATAACAAGCTGAGGCATAGAGGGACAAGCAAAAGAATGGAACCACGGCAGGAGGATCATTTGGAGAGAGGTCAGCCTTGTTTATTGCCCATACTGGAGACTATGAGATTCTTCAAGGTGGGAGCTGCAGGGGAGGGATGGTCCTCGCACTGCTTCTTCAAAATCTTGTACTCTTTCTGCCAGGGGTTTGTGTACACAGCAAAGTAGCAGTTGATTTGCTAGAACATGAGAACAACCTCCCATTTTAACGAGATCAGAGGAGCAGCATTAGACCCACTAAAAGGCAAACAGTCAGGAAGATCCCTGCGCAAGGTGAAATCGACAGACTGGGAAGAGAGCAGAGATGCGGGGCCTGAAGCTGATGCCTACACTCTGGCCCTCCAACCCGGATATGGCCAGAAGTTCATTTGCTTTTGGTCACTTGATAGAACATTGCTGGTCTATTCTAGAAAATGTCTCATTGCCTGTGACCAGGACACCCCACTCTGGGGCTGAGCTGCCTTAGAGGCAGGGCCCCCTGTGAGCCATTCACAGGATTTGTTTTTTCGGCTTGCCCCCACTAGTTGAATCCTCTCTGCATTTCTCTTCCTGTCCCTGCTCCAGCTCTGCCTGGGAGGGCCTGTGGGCAGGAGCACAGGGACTGCCTGTCCCTTCACTTGGATATTCAGATGCATTCGTTGGCTACTGAGGCGGAGCGTTCCCTGCCTTGGCCGTCCCCACCTCATGTCACCTTCCCCAGAAAAGAAATGTGCGTCATGGTCCTTGCGAGCAAGCCTTAGCAAGCCCACACTGTGCTGTCCTGCGAATTCCAGGAGAACCCCGCTGAGAGGTGTGCGGCTAGCCATGCGAGTGCCCTCAGCCCAGTACCTTGGCCTGTTTCCCATCCTGAGGGGCACAGTCGCTGTATCTGGGCTTCAGGCACGTGGTTCTCTGCATTTCCACCTTGATGTGATATTCCAAGTGGTCAGTTACCTGTGGGCAGAGGAGGCAGGAGGTATAGCACGCCTCATCCTCCTTCCTTGTGGCTGCTAATTATGAGGGCTTGCTCTGCACTGTGTCCAGCACAGGGAACCAGTCCTGGACAGCTAGGCAGGTGCTCCTCTTCTAGTCTGACTCCTTGTCTTTTTTTTTTTTTTTTTCTATTCAAGGAGAATTCACCTACTCAGGAGGCTGAGGTAAGAAGACCTCAAGTTCAAGGGCAGCCTGGGCAACACAGGGAGATTCTATCTCAAAATAAAAAAGGAGTGCTGAAACTTGTGAGTTCAAAGGCAGACAACTCAGCAAGATCCTTTCCCAACAATAAGCACTACCACCACCTGAGACTTCACGAGGAACTCTCTTGCTCAGGGATGCTTCTATCTAGGGTAACATGAACCATGCTAGGGGCTTCAGGCCTGCAGGCTTTCGGTGAAGGAAAACAAAGATTTTAGGCTCTGGGGCCATATGGTCTCTCATCATTCCTTTTTCTTTTTTCTAGCTCTTTCTTTCTTTTTTTCTTTCTTTCTTTTGTATTTGTATGGGGTCCTACTATGCAGCTCAAACTTGTAGTGATGCTCCTGTTTTCAGCCTCCCCAGAAGTGGGATTATAGGGATATGCCACCACGTTAGGTCTTGGTAGCTTGCTCAGTGTTCCCCGGGGGCAGGACTGGCACAGCATGTGTTGCTGGGGATTGAACCCCTAGTCCGTTTGTTTGCCTAAGCAAGCACTCAGTACACTGAGCTATCTCACCAGCCTTCTCTCACCATTTCTGCCTATGCTGGGAAGCGAGACTGGCTGCAGACCGTGTGCACATGTGGGCCTGCTAGCTGTGTGGGCTGCTGGAGGCCACAGACAGATCTGGCCCTGGGCCTGACCTTGGGGATCGCTGAGAGGCCAGCTTTATCAGCCCCTTGAATGTGTTTCTCCTAACACTGCATCTGGAGGGCCAATGGGTCTCTAGCGCTCCTCCCAGGGGCAGCGAAAGATGAGAGCAGGACACCCACCTTGCTCTGCACCTGGAGCACTCGCATGATCCTGAAGCTGTAGGCGTCCTCGCTGTCTTGGTTGTACTGTTCATTGAGGAAGCTCAGGGTCTCAGGCACGAACTCACTCACTGCTGTCTCCTCTGTCACACTGATGAAAGTCTTCCTCCTGAATTGATCACTGAAGGCCACCAGCACCATCAGAATGGCCAGCAGGAGCTGTGGGGCCTGCCATGGCCTGGCCATTGTCTCTCAACCCTCTCACCTCCTAGAGCTGGGATCATGCCAGTGCACCTGCGCTCCCAGGGACTTAAGTGCAGCCAGTGATGCCCACACTGTTCTCTCCTCCCATCCGGCTCTCACCCTGCCTTTCCCAGAAGACATGATTCGGTTAATTGCACACCCATGCACTCGCATGCCTAGGAACACTCGTGTGCATACAGCATGCTCACAGATGCGCTCATACAGGTATACTCACACTCACACACAGGCACACTCAGGAGCACATGGTGCCAGTGGATGCAGCACAGTGGTGCAGGTCCAGGATCAGGAGAGGGGGTGTGTAGGGGCCCAGGAGGCAGAGCTGACGGGCAGGGGGATGAAGCTGTGTGCCCTCTCTGTCCTCTCCAGGCTGCTGGGTCACCAGACTGGAAATCCTGAGGTAAATATCCAGCAGTTGGCATTTGGGGTAAGAGGGGCTTGGAAAGACCCCTGGAGTGCCCCATGTGCCCTTCTGTGCGGAGATCTGGCGATGTTCAGTTGCTGCTTGGCTCCTCCCTTTTGGGTGCCTGGCCCAAGACAGTGGCCCCCAGCACTTCCTGAGGTTCCTGCCAGCACCCGTGGGTTCTTCTCCTCCCACCCACTCACCTTCCTGCCCAGGCCCTGGGCAGTGGGCGATGCCACATCCTCTCTAGGTCTGGGTCCTGATCCCCTTTCCTCCCTCTGATGTTTCTGTGGGTGCCTCTTCCCTGTGCGTCCAGTCCTAGCCTCCCCCTCTGCAGTAATGGTGCTCAGCCGTGGAGGGGCGGGCCCCTTGGAGCCCTTAGGTGGATTCCATGGCACCCTCCATCCTGGGCCAGCTTTTGAGTGACTCTGAGCCAACACTTGGTGTCCATCTCCTCCAAGACTTGCTGGTCTCTGGGGATGTGTTGGAGCTGCTGTGCTGCCAGCTTCCTGTCCTGCGACAGGCACAGAGACACACAGATGGAGGAGGAGGAGGGCTCTGCTCAGCCTTGGTCATGGTCAGTAGCCCCATTGCCTTGGCAGCAGTGAGAGGGCACTGTGCCACAGGGAGCATGTGGCAAGGCGAGCCTGGGCCCTAGACTTCTACAGAGGCCTTGGGGGAGACACGCGCCCCATGTACCTCCTTCGTAGCCTGACAGCAGTGCATGGACTATGCCTCTTCATCTACCCACTGTGCTGTTGTCTAGCCTTTCTGGTGTGGAACTGGAGGAGGAGCAGATGTGTACTGCGCACCCCCTGGTGGGGCAGAGCAGCCAGGCCCTGGATTCTGTGTTCCTGGCCTCCATGCCAGATCTGCCCTCCACAGCTCTAGCAAGTGACCATGGCAGGGCTCGGCTTAGCTCCCGCCCAGGACCTCACTGTTGCAGGGACGGAAGCCAAGGTCAGAAGCACAGTGAGGCAGGAGGGGGCGTCTTGTGTTGGCGTGGCGCTGTCTGCAGCAGCACTGCGGCTTTGGTCTAGGCTTGCAGGTGTCCCTGCTACCCGAAGTTGCCCTTGCCCTGCTCCTTGGAGAACAGGGAGCACGTCCTGCTTCCCTGAGTCCTCTGCTCCTGACCAGTTCAGGCCCCCAGCCAGCCTCTGAGGATAGGGGCTTCCCTGCCTACTATGGAACATTCCACTCTTTCTCCACCCCTTGCAGAAAGCAGTCTTAACAGTCCCATTTTAGCACTCAGGAAGATTTACATAAAATATTGCATATGGCTTTAGGGGTGAGAGGCCCCTGAGTATAATCCCTTTCTCTAGGTCCTGCATTAAGAACCCTTTACCCCCTGCTCGTCTTCTAACTAGGAAGGAGGTGGCTCAGAGAAAGGCTGGAAGGCAGGGAGGATCTGGCCACTTTGGAGCTGAAGTCTGGGACTGGATCTGCCTTTTGGGTTGAACATTAGCCAGGCCCAGGGTGCCTGGATCTGAACACAGTGGGAAAAGGTGACAGGTAACTTAGCTCACACATAGTGAGTCCCAGGCAGGTACTCAGGAGTCTTTGGCAGCCCTGGCTAACCCCAATGTTGATGACCATGTCATTGACTGTGCTGATTTGGCCCCCAGGGGTCACACCCATGACAGTGACTTTGAGGGCCAAGAAAGGACAGAAACTCCTCTACAAACAGAGGATCCCGGTCAAGCTACCCCTGGCTGTAGCACCAAGTCCCTTGGGCCAAGAGCTCCTGGCTGGCCCCACCCTGTGAGGCGACTTCATCTTTTCTCTTTCGGGTAAGTCACTGATCATGATTCCTGTCTTGGCTGTCTGCTTAGGTCTTTGTTCAGCATCAGCAACCTGGACAGAATCCCAACTTGGGTACAGTGGAGCATCAGGTGGGGAGGACAGGGTGGGTGACATTCAGGGGAGGAGGTGGTAGCAGCCATGGCTTCTCACAGAAGCTCCCAGTGTGCTGGCCTCATCCCCGCATTCCATGAGCCCAGCAGGCCAGTGGCCAAGGTCACAGGCAGCTTGGCTGCTGTTTCCCCACCTGAGGAGACACTCAAGGACGTTCCCAGGCATTGCTGAGACCCTAGAGATATGAGGAGGGTGCATGTGTAGTGGGCATGTCCTTAGGCGTAGGGCTTTTGTCACCAGGGGACTAAGGACAAGGAGTGAAGAAATCAGGCAACAGCACAAGACTCAGCAACATCAGTGGATCTGGAACCTGTGGGTGTCTCTAGCCACAGTTGGTACCCCATCCCATCCCTGGGTGTCTGTGCCCAGTGTTGATGCAACCTTGCTATGGCCAGTGCCCCTGCTGGGGTGCTACTTTCGCTAAGCACCCACCTCTGGGCCATGGAGACGGCGTTTTTGTTTTTGGGTTTTTTTTTTTTTTTTTTTTTTTTTTTTTTTTTTTTTTTTGTCTTTTTGAGATAGGGTCTCGCTGTACAGTTCAGGCTGGCCTTGAGCTCACTTTTGCAGCCCAGGCTGGTCTCAAACTCGCACTGATTCCCCTACCTCAGCCTCCCAGGTGCTGGGATTACAGGCGTCAGCCACCACGCCCAGCTGAGACGGCGTTTTTGAACACTATTACTGATGTAAAGTCTCTGTGACTCTCAGCTCAGTGAGGCTAGCTGTGAAGCCAACACGTTCAGGCTACCAGAGCTTAGGCAGGTTGAGGGGACTGTGAGCACTGCCCTTGTATCCCCAGGAGGGCCCTGAACCTGAGCCTGGTAGGAATGTCACTGGACACTCATAAAGCCACTGACTGCAGCCCAGAGATGTGACTGGAATGGCCTAATGCCCTTAGGGCGCCTCCTATGGCTGAGCAGTGCTGCCTGGGCACACAGCCTTTGACACTGACCACTGTGCCCTTCTATCCCTGCTGCTGCTGCCACCCTCACGCAGCCACACACCCCTCCATTCAGTGTGGGGAAGGAGAAAGGAAGGTGGAGGTTGACAGGGGAAAATTCTTTAGCTCCACACCACCAGACACCGAGTTCGTGTTCCTAAAGTCAAAGAATGAAGGCTATGGAGCAGTGAAGATTAGAGTAGGAAAATGTACTAGAGAATACGAATGAAAAACAGGAATGACTTCAGAAGGATAGGAGGGGGTACCCCATGGGCGGCCAATGAGCTCACTTCTCTGAGAAAATTTTATAGAGTGAAATCACTTCGTGGGCACAGCATGAATCAAAACTTGATCAACCAATAAGATTATAAGTGAAATGACATCAAGGTAATGTTGGCGGTGACATCTTTGGGGTCTCCTCAGGCTTGGACCTGGGACAGTTAGTGTCTGTGTGCTCCAGCATCTTTTACTAGTTTGGCATTCCTAGGGTGCTTCCTGTTGGGCAGAGTTCTGACAGTGCCATCCTGTGATGGGCACCTGTGGGCACTCAGCCCACGGGTCCTAGAGCCTGAGATTAGGTGTCTGTCCATCACTGGCACTGCCCAGGAGCACACTGAGTGGGTAGGGACTTCGGCTCAGTGAGGTACACAGCAGCCTTGGGTCCCTGTCCTGGTAGGGCTGGCATTTTTCCAGTCCAGCTGCAGCTGGCATTTGCTTCAACTTTTCTTTTCTTTTTCTTGTTTTAAATTTAGTTTGTCACGCCCCTGTCCCTTGCAGGAATAGCTGAGCACAACCCTCCCCCACTCCTTTCTGCGCTGCACCTGATTCTTTGCTGGGCGCTGCACATTCACAATGGGTGCCAGCCTTGGCTCTTCCAGTTCACTCTTGGGTACCGCAGCTGTGTACCAATGTAGGCCCCAGACTGACTGCTTCTCTGAGAGTGACAGTCCCAGGTCTGAGCAGCTGCGGTGCAATTAAAGGTGTCTCTTGCACACCTATGCAGTTGTGTGGTGCAAGTGTCATTTACTTCCCAAGGATGTCACTGTCCATCGTGACACACAGTGGGGACTCTGTAGTTCCAATCATTATACCTTTGGAAGCAGGTACAAAGTGCTGAGAGGACTAAATCCCTCAGGCCCTGTGCGGCAGCCCCAAGAGGTGCTGATGGGTGCCCGTGTGCTCTTCACCCACTGTTCCTTCTACCCACCTACCTGTTCCTCTGGCCATCTGGCCATGCATCCCTTCCTTCCATCTGTCCCTTCCTTTACATGTATCAACTTCACTCATGTTCCCTCTGGAACCCTTCCTACCCAGCCTTCTTGTGGGAGAGCTCCCCACACCTTTCCTGGTAAGCGATAGACCCATATAATGAAGGCAGAAGGGACATAGGCCAGGCTATGAATCATCAAACTAATCTCCTTTGTGTCCTGTATCATATTTGTCAACAACTAACAGCACAGCATGCATTCTTTAGATCCTATAGAATGTCTCTCAGTACTGACCTTCCTGTGACATAAGCCACGTCTTCATGGATTTGAAAGAGCAGGTATCATATAGACTGGGTTCCCTGGCCACAGTGAAATGGAGTGTAACTGGAAATTATGGTGAGAAGTGTCTGAAAATGCAGTCACATAACCCAAGGGCTGGAAAGGTTATGCCATGCTGATTAGGTTGGCATGGTGGATGTCCATGCCTTAAGACCTTCTGCAGGAGCTGCCCTGAGGGTGTGGCTGACATCAGCTTCCAGGAGTGGGGAAGACCTGGAAGTGAGCAGGGCCCTGCCAGTGGCCTAGGTTCTCTCTCAGGAACCAAGGAATTCCCAGTTGGGCCTGGAGCAAAGGGAAGGGAGAGTGTAACAGACGTGTACAAGAGAAACAACTGAAGTGTGAGGCTCAGGAGTACAGTGGCCGGTTCTCAGACGGTCTAATGAAGCTGCGTTCTTGGCAAGAGGGCTGCAGAGTTGGAGAAGGCTGTCATAACCTTGCCTGTCACCAGACTGCCAGATGTCATAATCAGTCTTTGTCTGGAAGGGAGGTGATGATGGTGTGACTTGGGGGGGCATTTCCATTACACTGGAAATCTATGTTGCTGGGGGTCCCCCAAAATCAGCAATCTTGAGAGGTCTTCCTCTCTCTAGAAGCTGCACAATGGCTTCTAGCACCGCCAGTCTCTCCATCTACACTCCTACCACTTTCTGGGGCATTCCTGTTTTTCCTGTGACTTATCCCCAAGGCAATGGCCAGGCCATGGAATGTCCCAGCTCCCCTGGCAGGAAGCATCTGCCCAGGTCCCCAGCTTGCTGGCCCTGGGTTTGTTCTCTTGCTGGAAGCTTTAGTGGGAGACAGGCATGGCTAGGGCCTGCGGATCGGAATGCAGTGTCCACAAAGGCCATGGTGCTTCAGAGAGAGGAGAAAGATGCTAGGGCCATTCTTGGCAGGCCTTCTGTCCCCAGCCCCTTGCCTTCAGGCTGGCTACCACTCATGGACTGCCTGGCAGAGCTCCATCCTGAGACTCATCTTCCATCAGGTCCCAGAGTGTCTGTCCCCTCATGCTCTGCACATAGGTGAGGTCTGGCTCAGGGTGGGAAGCAGCAGGGTGTGCCTACTGCCAGATGCCATGCTGTGATTTGAGGGGAAGGAGCTGGAGCTGGAAGTGCGGCCAGGCATGTGCTGTGAGTGACCCTGAGCCCAGGCTGGGCGAGCTGCCACTTCCTGCTCCAAGCTCTGTGGTGATGGCTGGTGACCAATGGCTCATGGCCTGGGCTCAGGCTAGGGAGTGGCAAAGGGAGGTTGATCAGCAGTGCAGGGCTCTGATAGGTGGGGCTGTGTGGGATCCTGTGCCCGGAGTCAGAGCTGTTCCTGCCGCTGCTGCCCTGATCCAAGGGACCAAGCTGGGTGCTTGCACAGGGGCCAGGCATGCTAGGGAAAGTGGCACTGCTTATGGGACTCCTCTTGCTGGGGACCCCCACCTACCTTAGCCAATTTGTGAAGGTCGACAAGAACTTGGAGGGTTTTGCTATGTCTGTGGAGCATGTCGTGTTTGAATTCAACAAGGCCCAGAAGGACCCATTTGCTTACAAATTCCTGCGGGTCTTGAGGAGCCAGTGTGAGGTGAGAGGACCAAATCCAGAGGGTGGGATCATCTTCTCCCTGGGACCAAGTGGGGCTGGATTCTGAATTTTGAGTTTGGTGAGTGTCATTTTAAACAAAGTCTTATGAGTGGAGATTAGGCCCTGCTTTGATTTTGCAAGAGCAGGGCCCTAAAGGCAGAGCAGGAGGAGGAAGGGAAGAAGATGCAAGCCAGGGGAGGGATGCCCAGTGCTACACTCAGTGCTCAGGGCTGCAGATGGGCAGGCAGAGGAAGCAGGCCCCCCAGACAGAGTCCACAGGGGAGAAGGGTGACCAGCAGGCTGGGCTGCAGAGCTGCGACTGGGGGTGGGAGTATTGCCATCCAGGCAGGGACAGGAATAGGTCTCGGGCTGCAATCCCAGGCAGGCAGGGGCCAAGCAGCTCCGGCTTTGGAGTGAGATAGGAGGAAGGAAGGAGAAAGCAGGGCATGAACAGGAGGCAGCTGGAAGTGAGGGCCATTTTGGAGGTGCTTGTGGGAAGGTCTCACTGCCAGGTGTGCTGGAAGAACCCAGCTATGGGAGATTTGGGAACAGCAGCAACAGATGTGAGATGCCACAGGCTGGTCCAGAGATGTGCTCAGGGGACAATGACAAGCACAGGGAGGAGGTGGCACACGAGCTAGAGCTGGGCTGAGAGGGAGGCTGAGCTTGAGGTGCGGGGACCTCACTGCATGACATCCTTGGATGAGGCACACACTGTTTACTGGACATTGTTGTCTGTGGCAGCCCACACTACCAGGGGAAGGCCGGAGACTGGGATGGGGGGTGGGGTCCCCAGTCAGGGCTGTGCTGTGAGCGTGAGGCACGGTGTGCTCAAAGAGGGACCTAATAGTGATTTCAAGCATGGGGGAGGGGGTGGGGGTTGGGACTCCTTGGCCAACCGAGGGACAGGAGAAGGGGAGCTAGGACAGTTGGCTTGGGCAGCACGCATGCAGCAGGTGATGGGGAGGCCTTGCTGGAGAAGAAGCCGAGCCCCCGTGGACAGCCTCCCTGCTTGCTCAGATGGAAGGATGACCAGGAGCACATCAGGGTCTGTGCTATGTGGTGTATGACAGTGTGGCTGTGCAAACCTAACACCTCTATGTCACCTGATACAACAGGGATCAGTGGGGACACAGCTGAGAGGCTCCCTCGTGCATGTGTTTGGTGCCCCAGATGCATGATTGCTTTTGTTGGGGCTGGGGTCTAAACCAGGGCCTTGCACATGCTAAAGCCATGCTCTGCCACTGAGCAACACGCCTAGGTCACAGCACAACTTCCCTTAGAGGAAGGGAGAATTAAGAAGGAAAATGGAAATCAACAAGAGGCTTTGCTCAGGACACGCTCACTTTACTGACAGGCGCATGCGATCCCTCTCCTGGCCATTGTCTGCTTCTGCAGGTTTGGCACATTGCAGCGGAGTATGTCACAGCAGGCTCTACCATTCTTGTTCACAGCTCTCTACTATGACCTATTTAATAGACCTGGAGATGGGCCGCACCGTGTGCAAGAAGGAAGAAGAAGACTTAGACAACTGCCCGCTGCAAAGGGATGTAGGATACAAAAAGGTGTGAGGGTAAAATTACACCAAGCAGAGGGCCTTCTGGGACTGGCAGTGGCCATGGGGAAGGCTCAGAGTGGGGCCCCAGGTCCAGCAGTGATTGCCTGACCAAGCTGCCACAGCTTCAGGGTCCCCCTCCATAGGCAGCCTAGGTGCCAGCACCTGCCCTGACCTTTCTGATGCCTTTGAGTGCAGCAGACTCCAGGGTCCCTGGGGAGTCCCGCCACGCTTGGGGCTGGGGGTTGCTTAAGGCCCTGTACACTAGCCGCTCCCTCCAGTTTGGAGTCCTGAGGGCGTTTCCTATTGGGCAGGTTTCTGATAGTGTTACCCTGTGAAGGGCATTTGGTCCACAGGATCTGGGCATTTTATTCTGTCTTATATTTTTCTCTGGTACTGGGAATTGAACCCAGGGTCTTTGCATTGAGACATCCCCAGCTCTTTTATATTTTTAATTAAAAAAATTGAGGTGGGGTCTTTCTCAGCTGCTAAGCTGCTCGGGCTAGGGCAAAACTTGCAATTCTCCTCGTTAGCCTCTCACAGTGCTGGGATTGCATCTGGTGGTGATCTCGGAACCCAAGGCTGGGCATCCAGCAGGAGCACCACCAGCTTCTGTGGGGGTGGGGTGTGCTCCGCTCAATGGCGGTGCCTGTAGGACAGCTCCCAGCTCTATTAGGGTCCTTGGTGGGGACCATCTGTTCAGCAGCATGAGTGTGTTGTGGGGACAGGATGCCCCAGGGACTGGTGACAGCCCACACTTCCTCTTGGGGCCTAGGCTCAGGAGGGAAAGAGCAGCCTCTGTCTGACTTGGGGCTCTGGTTAGTACTAGTTTCAGCCTTCTTTTGCCCTCCCTCCTTCTGTAAGGAGGGCACACCTGGGCACTACGGGATCGGAGAGCATCCCTGTTTTCTAACATCATGCTCCCTGTCCTCCTCTCAGGTGAACTGCACTTACTTGGTGAGAACCCTGGACTGGATCACCAAGTTCTTCATCTTGAACAGCACCTGTGTTGATACCTCGGTGATGAAGGCCGGGCCAGCCCCATAAACACCCTTGTCCTTGGTATTGTGACAGTGTCCTGTGTTCTAGGTCAGCGTGGACAGTGCAATTAAAGGTCTTTCATGACACTTAAAGGTCCCCAAACCTCTGTGGCCTCCTTGTTGCTATTTGCTATGGATGCCATTGTTAGGCGCATTTGTTGTCATGGTTGCTTGTCACCTTGGCTATATGGATGTCCTGCCTATTATTCATGTAACACACACCTATTGTCCACGTGCTCTATGTTCATTCATGAACCCTCTGCACACAGATGGGCCCCATCCCCACTGTTCATAGATCTTGCTTCTATTATTAAAAGGCTGTTTACTGCAAGTCACAAATGCTAAAAGCTGTAAAAGAAAACAACAGATGAATTTATGTATAAAAAATTAAAAATTCTCTTATGGCATATACTTAAAAGCCAACCATGAATATCTTCAGAAGATGGAAGATATAGTGGAATGCAGTCCAGCTGTAAATACATAAACATATTCATTAAAGTTCCTTCAAAACTCTTGAAATTAATTTTAAATAAGACAAATAGTAGACCAGAAAAAATAAGTCAGCGAACCATTAACAGAATACTAAGAAAGCTAGGCTTACTGTTGACTGAGAACACAAATCAAATTCATACAAATCAAGTCTTCTTTCACTGAGTTGAGGAATAACTAGTCCAAAGGCCAAGAGGTGGCAAGTCCAGTGTGCATGGAGCGCAGAGGCAAGGGGACATGGGGACCTGTGGGGACTCAGAAACTCCTGAGCTTGCCCTAGAGATCCTGGTTCTGATGGCGTGGTGCAGCCCAGGCACTTGGAACTACAGGTGCTGTTCAGGCACTACCTACAGGAGTGCAAAGCAGGACCCTATCAGGAGTAAGCGGAGCTTGCGGTACATTGCCAAACACGCATTTGTATTTGCATAAAGCTTTCGTTTCAATCCCCCCTCGTCCCTGGTGTGCCGTCTGAAGTTTTCGCAGTGACACTACAGGCCGGAGAGTTCCCTCATCAACTGTGTACTTGTGCTCTGCAAGCTGCCAGAGACTCTGCACATCACGTTCCGTTCCTTGTGGTGGGGAACCCCTCATCCCTGTAGCTGGGATGGATGTCCACCTGTTCGCCCCTCCTTCTGTGAATGCTGGCGCACAGGGAAACAGTGTCTGAGGGTGCTAAGGTGGGCACATCCTGTCCCCTAAGGCCCAGATTCTGGCATGAGGGTGGGCCATGTGACAGGGGAGGAAGGTGCTGGTGGCTGAACCACTGGCTCTGGCCCAGGTGGGCCGCTCTTTCCATTATTATGCTGCTTGTGGCCCTCTCTGGGACCAAAGGTCAGCAGGCTCAAGGTCCCCTCCCAGGCGGGTCATAGACCTAGGTAACATCACAATGCATGGCCTCCTACAGGGCCTGGGCTCAGAGAGCGACAGGTCAAAAAGGGGGACAAAGCTCAGGGCTAGGGCTGTGGCATGAACTGAGTGTGCTGGGGACCAGAGAAGCACGGGTCATTGGCTGGAGCACAGCTCACATGAAGACGAGGCCCGTGGCAAGACAGGTGGGAAGGGACACTCAGGCTACAGTTTTCATAGTCCCCATGTATAGGGCTGAGATACAGGTGACCACAGTGGGGATGGCAGGCACAGGGTGGGGGGCCTGGCTGCACAGGGGCAGCTCTGGAGCACAGATTCCCAGGATGGGAGGAGAAGCAGGAGAGGGGAATTCGTGGAGTGTCCTTGGTGGGGGTGCTTGAGCTGGGTGGGGCCACTGTAAGGGTGAGCCCAGCTGGGTGGTGCCAGTGGGGCTGCCTGAGAAGAGCCTTGGGTTGTGGGGGACACCAGAATCCTTGAGGGGTCTTGGTCCAGTTTCCAGCCCACAGCTGTGTGGCCTCTGTGTTCCCTGGCCACACCTAGTACGGAGGGAGGGAGTGTGTGGGGCCAGATCTACGGGGGACACCAGGGTTAGTGTGCACAAGTCATAGACTTCCTTTATTCCTTAACATTTTTGTTGTAATATGAGGTAAGGCAAAATCAACCTAAAACATGTGGGTCACTTGTTACACCTTGTTACACCAGCGCACTGGCGTCTGTCCCATGGGAAGGGCTGTGATTTTAGCATCATCCTGAGATGCCATCAGAAAGCTCACTAGCACTGGCCTGATAACTCAGCCAACTAAAGCACCTGCTTAGGCAGAGAGTAGCGGCCAAGGTTCAATCCCTGGCCTGTCGTGCTGGCCCCACCTCCTGAGTGTGCTGAGATAGCAATTGAGACAGGGCGTGGTGATATTCGCCTGTAATCCCAGCGCTTGGGAGGCTGAAGATAGGAGAATCACTATGAGTCTGGTCTATGTAGTGAGACCCCATAGACCCTGTAGACCCTGTCCAAAAGACAGAAAAGAAAACTCACTCTAAATTTACTCTCCATGGAGTACACCCAGGAAAACTACCTCCCACAAAAAGTACACAATGCCAAAAAGTGGTGACCCATGGAGGAGTGAGACACATGGGATTATTCTCTGTGGAAAGAGGTCTTGTCAAAGTGGAGATTTGATCAGCTTTTCCTTTCGGTTGAATGTCTGATTGCAGTGCCATGCTTTACAAAAATTAGCAAATCGGCACCCACTTATCTTCTAGTATTATCGACATTATATGCATAACTATAACAATGTCATGAGCAAACAATGATTTGGTGTGGTTTTTTTTGTGGCCAGCTCAGCCTGCCCTGAGGGTGAGGCTGGTGCAGCATGTGGTGCCGGAGATCGAAACTTGATCCCTGTGCTTTGCCTAAGCAGGTGCTTTGGACTGCTGAGCTATCTCACCAGCCCCATTGATGCAGTCTTGAACTTTCTGCACCAGAGCTAAGAAACTGAATTATTTTACCAATAACTAAACAAGCAAAAGTTAATAATTGGATTAGAAATCTTACACAGCTGCTTAGTAACAATAAATGCCTGCTTTCACTGGTACACACAGTGACGTGTAGACAGGCTGGGACTCCATTACTGGTGATCTCTATGCGTTACTCACCGAGATGCACACACGTGTGTAAGGACAGCAGCATGTGGTTTCCATCAGCCTGCTTTGTGCGGCCAGTGCAGCAGGTAGGGCTAGCACTGTCTGCCCCATCCCCTGGCCCCATGCAGCCCACACTTAATGCACTGAGCATTACAAAGGGCTGTGAAAAATAGCACTCAAAGCTGCACTGCTGTGTTAGGAGTTCTCGCCTTTGTAGGGCTGTGTCACTGCATGCAGCCATGGCTACAGGTGGGATATATCTGCCCCAAGCAAAATAAAGGAATACATCCATGAAGCCAGGCAGTTCTGAAAGGAAAGACTTTGAGCTCACGCACCCAAAGAAGGAACTCAAGTCATAGAATTTCCACAAAAAATTTTTCACAGCTCTAGCTGTGGGCAAACACCACCATAACCTTACGCAGAAAGTACTTCCACAGGGACACCAGTGACCTCTGGGATCCCACCTCCCTGTGGATCTTTGTAGCCCAGGTATTGCTTCAGAATGCCTCCTGTGAGCCCCTCATTTTGCCTTCAGAACAGTTCCTGCCTCAGCCTCCTGGAATCCGTGTGTAGTTTGTTAGGGTCAACTTATTCCCGGTGCAAGGCCCTGCTACTCCTGAATAATCCTAAGATATACTTATTTGACATTTAAAAATCTTTAATTTTTTATTGGTACATGTTTGCCATACATAGTGGTTATGTTCTTCATGGGATTATGTTCCTCACTCCCTCCCACCTCCGTCCATCTCTTCATCTCCTTCCCATTTGCAGGAGTTTTGTGTCCCTACTGTCTTTCTTCATTCTGCCCTTCAATTTAGTTATCCTTTGGGTTTCTCATGCAAGAGAAACCATGCAATATTTAAGCATGTCTGTCTGGTTTAGTTTGCTTAGCATTGTGGTCTCGAGGGGCACCCTTCTTCTATGACTGACCCAGACTAATTCTCCTTCATAGCAGAGTAACAGGAGCAGCCACCCAGCCGCAGAGCCAGCCCAGGCACAAGGTAGTGCTGGGCTCAGAGACTATGACCAGACCCCACGGGCTGTCCTTACTCCTCCTCACCATCTTGGTGGCCCTGGTGGCCAGCATGGACCCATACAGGAACCCATTGAAGGTTTTGAGACCTTTCAAAACCATCGAGTTCTCGGATGGAAGCATGAGGCAGAGCCTGTGGTTTGCCATGGAGGAATACAACAAGGAGAGTAGGGACAAGTACATCTTCCTGGTGACCGAGATCCTGCAGGCCCAGATGCAGGTAAGGGGTCTGACTTGGGCAGGGCTTTGCAGGCTGTGGCTGGAGGATCAGGAAGTGAGGAGGTGCTGGTACGCATGGCGGTAAGAGCTCAACCACATGTCAGCCTGGCAAAGGTGCAGTACATGAGAGCCAGAAATACATGGGGCCAAAGGTGTTTCAGAAGAAGGGGCCGTTTGTGTAAATACTAAGCTCAGCATGTTTCCTGTGCACCTTATACTCATAGAACAAAGGCAGCTACGCATGATCCTCCGTGCAGCTGCTGCCATGGCCTCTGGGCAAGGTTGCTGGTGGTGTCTTACTCCAGTGTCACCCTGGTGCTTGAATGTTTCCGAGTTTGGAGCACTTAGGGTTTCAGAAGATGCGTTGCTAGCATTAGTGTTAGATTTGCCCTGTAGCATTTGCAGGTTAGCTTTGTGGCCACCTTTGGTGTCCTGCAGTGTCCCCTCAAGACAGGCCAGAGTTGCACTTCTAATTCCCTGGAGCTCAGCTAAAATTGAGCTTAGCTGCTGTAAACAAGGGAATGAGGGGGAGTCGGACCCTCTTTCTCTCCCATGGTGCCTTTTGCACCAGAGGACAGGATTTCCATCAACACTGATTTCTGACCCTGACCCTGAAGTTGCTCCACCCCTCGCCTTTTCCCCACTGCAGAAGGCTTGCCCATGTTGGGTTTTGAGCAGAGAATGGGTCAGAAGGTCTCTGCTCTGAAGAGGCCCTCATTGGAGAGGAGCCTTTCTCCGGTGTCTGTCCTTGGCACTTGGAGCCAGTCTCAGTGTGTGAAAGAATCTTGGCTGTGAGCACCATTTGTCCCCTAAAGATGTATGAGGGTACAGGAGAGGCAGTCAGGGAGATTTTTGGGTTTGCCAAACTTTAAAAAATTAAAGTACAACTCCTGCTGACAGATCACAGACCGCTTGGAGTATGTGATTGAAGTCGAAATTGCCCGCAGCACCTGTAGAAAGCCTCGAACCAACAGGGAGGACTGTTTCATTCAGGAAAACTCCAAACTGAAAAAAGTAGGTGACAAACTTCCCATATACAACAGTCCTGGTGGCTCTGAGCCAAAGCCTCCCAGGGATGGGAAAACTCAGGGCCCCAGGCTCCCTGGGTGGAGGGCCATCTCTCTCCATGCACTCAGCCCCAGAAGGCTGGCCTGCGGCTTTGCAAGGAGTGGCCTCACCCCGTTCCTTCCTATCTCAAGGGCCCAGTTGACCTGGACCTCAGAGCAGAGACGTTGCTGATGCATCATTCAAGGACAGCTGTCCTTTTGACTAGCCCAGCTAGTCAGTGGCAGGGGCCATAGCCACTCACTCGGCCCCTCAAGCATCCTCACTGACACCAGGGGCTGCTTTCCTGCACCAGGTGTGCTCCAGATGCTGGAGACCAGGCAGCATCCCATCCTCCTGGTCCAGCTAGGGTTCCTGCAAAGGTCAGGGAAGAGATAGGCACAAAGGCATGGTGTTATCCAGGGGCTTTAGCCTCCACTTTTCCCTCTTCTCTTCCTCTTCCATTTCACTGTGCTACAACAGATTGAACCCAGAGCGTTCACACTGAGCTACATCCCCAGAACTGCCCTCCTCATTTTTTATTTTGGGACCATCTTACTAAGTCACTAAGTTGTTCAGGTTGGGTTTGAACTTGTGAGCTGCCTGCCTCAGCCTCCCAGAGTGCTGGGATTGTAGGTATGTGCCTGCATGCTTGGCTCAGCCTATACTTCTTGATCTTAGAATTTGTAGGAGTGCTGGACTGATCTTGTCTCAAAGCAGGATCTGAGGTAGCTGTAGAGAAGGCTGCAGCTGTCCTGGGTCCTTATACATTACCCTGAGTCATGGCTGCAATGTGACCAGCATCAGAATCACCTAGAAGTCTGCATGCAGGAGGCTGGGTACTGCTGGGGTGTTTCTGCCTCAGTGACTGAAGTAAGAGGATTCCTAACAAGTTCTGGATATTGTTGGCACTGGCGGTGGGGCCGTGTGTTGAGAGCCACTGCTTCCCATGGAGGCAGGAAATGGCAAATAGGATTAGAACATGCGTGCTAGTGACACTGGACTAAAACTGCTCAAACTAAACTAGCCCCACCATCTCAGGGGGCCCCTGGACACTCCCCAGGAGGAAGCTGTCAGGCTGAGCCTGTCCTGGTGCTGCCTCACTTTTCTTCTTAAATCTATTTCTGTTCTGCATTTATATTTTCTCCCAGGCTCTTTGGAATTTTAGGGGAGATGTTGCTTTGGCTATTTGCAGAAAACCCTAAGAGGAGAGTGCAGGTCTTCAGAAAACCCTGTGGTGCCGGAAGTTCCTGGGGCTCTGCAGGGTTTCAGGTGCATGTTTTGAGCTCACATTTTATCAATGGTGAAGGCTGGCCTTTGCCAGCCTTGGGTACGATGCTGCAGAGCGGTGACTGTGAGTCCCGCTAGTTCCCAGCTCAAGGGCACAGTCCCATATCTGCATCCTTTCATTGAATCCTACACAAAATGTGGCTAATTCTCTTCAGGCAGCAGTTACTTCTTTCAGTCAAGGACATTTTCTTCTATCAAATGTTCTTTGAATATCTACCAAGTACATTGAGTAACTTTTCTCTTTCTACCTCCCGATATTCTAAATCAAAACAATGGACTCATTCAAATTGCGCTGTTCCTCTAGTTGGGATCGGGGACACTTGTCTTTCCTGTGGCAGAGGACTTTTGGGGCCAATTTCACTGGCAGAGGCTAGGTGCAGTCATAGGGACCAATCTGTCGGCCACATGGCGGTCTTTGTGGTTTTTCTGGACATCTGCACACAGATATGTGTGGGGTGTCCGTGCTCCCAGCCTGGCAGCTTTGCCGGGCTTCAGCTCTCTTCTGCTGCCTGAGAGGCTCGGCTCCTGTGGGCCACTGTCCGGGTGCATGTGGCCTGTGGGGGTGTGCTCTCGGGCCAGGCCCTCAGTGATGGCACAGTGGCCTTATTACCACCATGGTGCTTTGCAGGAGCCAGATCCCCTACTGAAAAGTGGAGCGGGAAGGACTGTGTCACTCTTTCTGAAGAACACAGGTGGCTCAGTGTGTCAGCTCA
This sequence comes from Capromys pilorides, assembly GCA_004027915.1. Lineage (NCBI taxonomy): Eukaryota > Metazoa > Chordata > Mammalia > Rodentia > Capromyidae > Capromys > Capromys pilorides. The sequence goes on from PVKN010003129.1 coordinate 37,247, forward strand.
TGTAGGCAATTTGCTTCTGTGTGCATTCATCACCCCACCCCCAATCATGCAGAGGACACGGTGCATGCACACTGCTCCTATGTGCATGGATATGCACACTGGTGTGTACACACACACCTGGCCTTATGCCAAATCTGTGGAACCAGAATTTCCAGGCAAGCCATTGCTTAGCAGCTGTTATGGTTGTGTCTAGTTGTTCCCCTAAAGTCTCATGCAATTATGGGGTGGAGACTTCTAGAGTTTAAGATTAACTCATGATCCACTAAGATTATGGGTCTTAGTACTATTGGGATTATGTGTTTTAGTACTGCTGGGATTATGGGTGTGAGTACTACTCCCAGCCTGGGGAGATAGCCTGAATGCAATATAAGAGAGATAGAGAGACAGACTCTGTTGCCATTGTTGCTATTCTGCTGCCATAAACTGCTGCTCTCTGCCCTGTGCCAGCCTGTCTTAGGGCCAGCTGAGTATGGACTGAAACCTCCAGTAACTGTAAGCTAAATAAACCTTTCCTTCCTTCATGTTGGGTGTCGGGTAGTTGTCCCAGCAATGACAGAAAAGTAACTGAGACAGCACAGTAAGTGTTTCATGTGCAACTGGCTCCAGCTTCCTAGTCTTTGTTTAGGAATTTTGCTGTTTATTGAGTGAGCATGGGTTGGAATTAAT
>PVKN010003130.1:0-33258 GCA_004027915.1 Capromys pilorides
TGTTCGATGAGAAGGAAGATTTGTACTAACAGTATTTAGACATCATGTCTGTATCTTGTATTCTGACCAACCACTATGAAGACAACAATATGCAGTGTGTTAATTATTGTATCTGTCCTACTAACCTGTGGTGATACTGTCTCATTGCTATTTCTTCCTCATTAATATTAATAAAATATCATTTAGCTTCTCTTCTGGATGGTTAACAACTTAAGTTGGCAGTCCAAATAATTAGAGAAAAAGAAGGAATACAAATATAGCCAATATTTTGGCTCTAGCCCTTCAAGGCCAGTGAGGACTCAGGATATAAAAGAACCTGTACTATAACAGCATATAATTCAGTGGAGTCCCAGATTTCTTGTTCAAGAAGATTATGGGGCCACAGGGGAAAGTGACTGATGGTGTACAGTGTGCCTAAGGAGAGTCACCTGGAGAGAATATATTCTCTCAGGCTTCCAGAGAGAGCAAATTGGTGAAGCACTGGCTGTGATTCATCCAGATGGCTGACACTAACAAAAGCTTTACAAACCATAGTACATGGTTTCAGGGTAAACCTGAACTGACCTTGGGACCTGACTGACCTTGTCTGATACAAAAGTTACATTTTTTTTGTAACATAGGTCTTGCTTTATCTCGATCTTAACAATCTAGCAGAAAAGTCTAACCACAAGGTATAGAATGGAAAGCCATATTAATATACTGAGTTGTAAAAGGCTCAAGTCGACAGCTTCTGATAATGCCAGATGAGTTGATAATCCACTAAGCTGTGGACTATTGGACTATATATACAGCTACTTTCTCTTGGTACAATGACAAGAAATATCTGTACTAATGATGTTTAGACAAGAAATTATGTGTGCATCTTGTACTCTGAACAACTATGATGAAGACAACAATATGCAATGTATTAACTACTTGAAGAATAATACAAATGACTATATAGCCAAAAATATTAATAAAAAATAGGTCAAAATCAAGAGGGAGAAATTGCAGCACATGAAGGAGAAGTCATTTTACTTTTTATACTGCATGCAATGCCAAATCATTCAAATATGTTGCTCACATAGCATTTGGGCTGCCCTGAGGATAAAACGCATGAACTTGCAATGAGCCCCAGGACCCCTCTACAACAGGGTTCTTGCCAGGCACCATAGTCAGAGGGCTCTGCCAGGTTCCCAGCCACATCGGTGGGGAAAGAATGACTCTCAGCTTCTTGGAATATTCTTGGCCTTACTTTGCACACCATTGTTCAAATTTCTTTTTGATATTTATGGACTCAGTTTTCACAAATAAGGACAAAAGACCTATGGATAGGAGATTTTTTTATCCTTGTTTTGTTGTTGCTCCTGTTGTCGTTGTTGTTCTCTTGTAACTGTCTCTGGCGAAATATTGTTAAATTTCTGCCTCACAGTAATAGAATCCAGTCTTAAATATGGTATTTGTTCCCCATAAAAGGAAAACAGTTTAAACATTTTTAGCAAAACTGGGATTTGGTCTGGAGGACATAGAAACAGTTGTGTGTTGTGTGGCTAAATGCTTGGACCCACCTGGAATTACAACTCAAGTAGACTTCCACATTTTCCCTAGTATACTGGGAGAAAAAGCAAACAACATTCTTTAAATATAGCTGCTTGGCTCTTTACTATGCCTTCAGTCAGGGAAATCGAGTTTGCCCTCGCTCCCTTGATTTGCTTCATATTTTTCTCATAGATCTCACTCAGAAGTAAAACAATTCTCTTGCAAAATACATTTTTATCTTAATCATATGTAAATTAGGGATCACTTTGTTGATGAGTGATATAAGGAAAAAAATCAAAGCTCATAGTCCATTGATTATGGAAAATGTGTTTGGAAGTGACACACAGGTCCAGAGCAATTAAGAGAGTGGTAAAGTAGCTCTGAGGAGGGTGTCAGGGATTCGACCGTTGCTCAGCACCACAGCCCTAGCACACACGAGCTGTTCCTTTCCTTGTTGCCTGAGCATGCTCAGGAGCTGTCTCCACACACCCAAATGAACACCTCTTCCCTCCCCAATCCCTCTTCTCCTGTTCCTCACCCATTTGAAAAATGTATCCTTACTTCCTAGTATCTTTTGTTTTTCTTTTTATTTATATTTGGGTTTTCTCATATAAGGGAAACCAAAGGGTATTTAGGTTCATGTGTTTGATTTACTACACTTAATATTATACGCTAAGAGGAAAACAAACAGAAACAAAGCTTTCTCAAATGTCAATGGGGCCAAGAGTTGGAGGGGCAAAGGGGGATGTGAGGAACAAGAGACCAAAAAATGAATTAAGATGAGTGAGATTCATGCTCTATCACCCCATGATAATGGGATCATTATGTACTACAAACAAGTACTAAGGAAAACAGAAACTAAAGCCCCTAATGCTCACACCTTCTCTAAATAAGACCTCTTTAGAGGTCTACATTACGTCTTTCTGAATATCAAACATCTTAGACCTAACTTGGAATCAGTATTTTCCCTCAATCATTGATGTTCTAATAAATCCCTTTAGAATGTGATAAAGGCAGTTACACATTTTTACACAGAAATTTAGAAACCTAAGCATATGCAAAATTGTAGCTAGTCAATTCTATAGCATTTTTCCTTGTCTCATACTCTCTTTTAATATCTTTTTGTGTTTTCCTGTAAAACAATCATTTACTTGAGAGAGTATAGCAATAACTGAAATTATATTAGAAGCAGCACACATCTAAAAGGCCAGAATGACAGGCATTCCAAGCATAATTTTAGTGTTACATATTGCTATTCTCAGTGTGAAAAATCTGTTGGGTTCTTAGCACTGTTGTCTACTTCATCCTGTGTATTAAGTGCATGGTATTCTCCTGCCATGTTTCCTATCTTTTCTGCTTGCAGACTCTTCATTGTTTTACGCTAAAGTTCTTGATTTCCATCCAGCTGTGTTATGCCTTTCCATTTTTATTTCTTCTTTTGAGTTCTTACACTAGGGAAACTATATTTACACATATAGGTCTGGTTTATTTCACTTATGAGTATATCTTCAAGATACGTTCACTTACATATGAAGTCTTCTAGTTTATCATTCTTTATAGCTGAGTAATGTTCTGTTGTATAGAAATGCCACATCTTTTTCAACCATTCTTCAGATGATGGGCGTTTTTGTTGTTTCCAAGATTTGGCTATCACAAATTGTGCTGTTATAAACATAGGTGCACAGATATCACTATGATATGCTGTTTTCAGTTCTTCTGGGAAAATTCCCAGTAGGAGTATAACTGTATTGAATAGTATTTCCAGTTTTAGATTTTAAGGAGTCTCCACACTGCTTTCCATAATGGTTGCACCACTCTGCATTCTCACCAGCAGTGGAGAAGTGTTCCTTTTTCCCCACAGCCTCTTCAACATTTGTTGTTGGTTGATTTCTTTATGATAGCCATTCTTTCTGGGGTGAGATGAATGATATTAAGCTCAAGTACTTATGTTATAGAGTATAGTATCACTAAGCTTCTCTTCTGGAAAGCTAAGAATGTAAGTTTATAGACCAAAAATTAAAGAAAAAGAAGGGCTACAAAGATAGCCAATATTTTGGCCCTAACCCTTCAAGGTCAATGAGGACTCAGGACGTAAGAGAACTTGTGCTATACCATTGCATTACTCAGTGGTGTCCCAAATTTTCTGTTCAAGGAGATTATGGGGCCACAGAGGAAAGGGATCAATGATGTATAATGCGCCTAAGGAGAGTCACTTAGAGAGAAAACATTCTCTCAGGCTTTCACAGAGAGCAAACTGGTCAAGCAATGACCATGACTCATCCACTCGGCTGACACTGACAACAGATCTACAAATCACTGTGCATAGTTTCAAGGTAAATCCCGAGGGGATTTGACTGATCTTATGAGGTACAAACATTACATGATCTGTTATACAGTTCTTTCTTTGAGTTGCCCTTAACCACCCAGCGGAAAAGCTTAACCATGAGGCATAAAACGTAAAGCTAGATGAGTATGCTGAGCTGTAAAAGGCTTAATTTAACAGCTTCTGACATTGCCAGCTATGCCAATAACTCACTATGATTATGGGACATTGGACTATGTATGCAACTACTTTCTTTTAGTTCAGTGAGAAGAAATTTTTGTATCAATAATGATTAGAAAAATTATCATGTCTGCATCCTGTGCTGTAAGTAACTACTCGAGGACAACAATATGCATTGTATCAATTATTGGGAACGTACTACTAAAGTGTTTTGAAACTATCGCATTGTTATTAAAGTTAATAAAATTTTTTAAAAAGACATTACATTGTGTAATTGTGTAGTATGTTACTGAATATAAAATCCAAACTGGAACTAAAATATATGATACATCTATGAACAATTCAGCTTGCACAACGTCATGAAACTATCTCACAACTACAAAGTATGACCAAAATATATGATGTATATTTAGTTTAAAAAATACATTGCAGTAAAAGATGTATTACCAGGAATCTTCCTCACAGTACTCCCCATCCTTTGCACAGACACACGTTCCAGGGTTCTTTCCACTTTCTGAAATACATGCGGAGACCTCTTTCCAGAGCGTCTCTACAAGATATGAAAAAAATCTTTTAAAAAACCTGTTACCAAGTGCCTTCCAACAGAACAGCAAGCTCGTAAAACACAGTGCTTTGTCCTTATCCACCCTATTCACTGAATGTGGCACAAGGGGGCCTTTGATTCTTCCCCAAAGTCATCATGATCACAAAAGGGAAACATTTTCAGTTCATTCAGGACATTGAGGCAGCCAGGACAACACAACCAGAGACCCTCAGGAAAGAGGACTCCAGGGCTGCCGCAGAAAGCAACAAGGACAATGGGTTAACATGTTTGACCTAAGGGACAGCATTATAAAGGACGTGCATGGCAATGTGTCTTGATGAATTTTTAAAATGTAAGCATTTGCTGTACATGCTGATCACATTTCATATCACTTTTGTTCCAGTTCATCATGCAGCATTTCTGTTGAGCATCTCAGTGATATTGGCTGTACTCTGGAAGTCATCATAGTTCTAAAGCAAAAAGGTTGAGAGTTTTACAAATTATTAAAAAGCTCTCATAAATTTGAAAACAGTCAACTGTTCAAATTCATTTTCAGAATATTTCCAGTTTTAGCAGGAGCAACTAGGATATTATTCTGGTCTTCTTTTATATAGAAATGGATTTTCAAACTCTTACAATAAAATCCTCCAGCATGAGTGAGCCTTTGATTAACCTCCAAGATCTGAGGACCCTACAGATCTCTAGCTTGAACTGAACGAAGTCTGTAGCCACAACAGCTGAGCGTCTTGTGGGTCCCAGGGATCTGCACCTGACATTTTTTTGCATGACTACTTCTTGGACAAGGGCTATCTTGCTTCCTCAGGTCTTTTGTTAGCATTAAGGAATCTAGATTAGGATTTCTGACCATTCTGGTCTATACAGAAATAAGATACCTGAAAGGAAGGAATCAAGCATCCAGGGCCAAAGACAAGGTGTCACTGGCTGGATTTTGTGCCATCTGCACACATAACTCCCGCATTCCAGCCAGTCCAGGTTCAGGTGTTGCTCTCTCATCCTGGACCAGGAAGGCAAGGACCAATTGAGCGGCCTCAGTCACGACCCTTGCTTAGCACTTGTGGGGCCCAGAGTCCATCTCTGTGTAGGCTCAAGTCTGTGACATCTGCTCTCAACTGCAGCTGTCTCCGGTCCTCCTGCTCCTGCTTTGGTGCTCAAGGCAGGATCCACAGTGGAGTCCTTGTCACACACTTGCTGGACACAAGGCCAACTGAAAGTGCTGAATCCAAGACCTTCACACTGAGCTCCATTTGCAATCCTTTAAACACTTTTTTTCTTTTGAGAAAAGGCCTTTCTAAGCTGGTAAGTTGCCCAAGTTGGGCTTGATTCTGCCATTCTCCTGCCTCAGTCTCCCAGAGTGCTGGGACTGTAGATGTGTCATCCTGTGCCCAGCTGAGTCTGGACCTTCTATGCTCATGAGGTCTGAAATGTCAGTCGCTCTGTCAATGGACCAATGTGATTTTCTTCTTATTGCTATTGTTGAAGGAGATAATAGGAGAGTTCTTGCTCTAGATTTCCTGTTGTCTTCTAGTCATAAGCAATTAAACTCTTCTCCAGTCTTTGTCTATGTGCATTATGGAAAACTGCACATTTTTTAATTAAATGGTCCTACCTCCTTGACCAGTTATCTAATGGTGAAAATTTAATCTCCACGAAATGTGGGGTGGGGCTGTCAGGGACGGGCAGGCTGGCATGGGAGAGAAGGTGGCTTGGAGGTGCCTGGATGCTGCAGGAAGCTGAGGGAAGCAGCTTGCGTGTTACAGTCTCACAGTAAGCTGTGAAAGCAGGAAGGTCCCAGGGAACCATGCTGACTGTGATATTTATCTTCTACAGACTTGGCCTTCTGCACAGACCAGCGCTCAGTAACTACAAGGCTGACATTTTCTTTTCTCAGAGCTTTAGAGGTTTCTGACCTTTGAGGCACCTTGAGGAGGCTGAGTGTGCCTGCAGAATGACAGGGAGTCGGGCAGGTGTCTGCACACCAGGTCCCAGAGGTTTTTCTACATTCAGCGCTTCTCATCAGGTGTGGACAGGAGTGGGCAGCAAGCCATGCTGGCCAATTAAAGAGGGACCAGCCAGACTCCAGGCTCCAGGGAGGCTCTGTAGACAGCCACCTTACAGAGAGAGCAGAGCATCATTTCAACGCTGTTCCCAAGTGCATGTGCAGTTCACCGAGCAGTTCAGGGAAAGCAGATGAAGGAAGGAGGGACAGGTCCTTTAGGAAGAAGGGAAAGAAAAGGTAGTCAGGGTGACAGGGCACTGCAGGCAGGAGAGAACACAGGACACCAGACGAATGCTGCTCTGGCAAAATACAAGCTGGGTTTCTGCCGGTGACTGTACGCACAAGAGCTTCCCCGTGTTGCCTCAAAATTTAGCACATACTTTCCTAGGGCAATCATTTGCTTCCCATTTGAATGCAAGAAAGAGAGGGAAGGAGTGGTACATGCCCGTGATCCCAGAACTCTAGGAGGCTGAGGCGGCAGGAGGATCACAAGTTCAAGCCCATTTTGGGCAGCTCAGTGACTTAGAGAGATACTGTCTCAAGATAAAACATTAAAAAGGGCTAGGGATGTGCTCATTGCAGGATCCCTAAGCCCAAAGCCCAGCACTACACATGTACACACAGAGATCAAGAGGAGAAATGCGCGCTCTCTCTGCCATCCTCCAAAAGACTTCACATCCGCAGATGGTGGGAGTGATGTTGGTACCAAGCTCTATCCATCCCCAGGCCCTCTTGGTCCCTGCGATATTTCTCCTACTCATCGCATACCTGCTTCTGTCTCACTGCAGGCCCACATCACTGCTAGAAAGCACTCTGGGCAAACCAGAGGGCCAGCATTTCCCAGCAGAGGTAAGGCAGCAGGTGCGGGGCAGCCAGTGAATACAGTGCCCTAACCTCTGGGGCTGGTAGAGGCAGTGCAGCAGGGCAGGGAAAGGAAGCAGGTTCTCGCAAACATGATAGGGCATTGCCGCGCTCAGCCAACTGTCCCTGCCACAGGAGCGGTGGAGCATGAGTCACCTATCCCGGGCAAACTTGCTAATGATGGAGTGAGCCCCTCATTGATGTTTTCCGCATACAGTTCTCAAGAGTTTTCAGAGACAATTTATTCAGCAGATGACCTCAAAGGGAATAAAGAAAGCTGGACACTGTGGGCGCGCACCTCTAATCTCACCCTGTGGGACACAGGCAGGAGTCAGGTGTTGGAGACCAGTCTGGCAATGAAGAAAAGGGCTAGGAATATAGCTGAGTACAAGGCCCCTGAGTTTTCTCCTTAGTACTACACACACACTCATACACACACACACACACACACACACACACACACACACACAGAAAGAGAGAGACAGACAGAGACAGAGACAGAGACAGAGACAGAAAAAGACACGAGCAATAAGAGAGAGCGAGCAAAAAATGAGAAAAAATAGTTTCATATTCCCTGAATCTATGAGATACCGGGAAGACATTAGTTCTTCCTCAAAAATACATCATGAGGGGCTGGCCAAATAGCTCAGTGGATTAAAGAGCCTGCAAATAGGCTCAGGGGACTGGGGTTCAATCCCTGGACCTGCCGTGTGGGACCTGCCCCCAGAGCACGCTGAGATGGCGATTCAGAGTGGGCGTGGTGGCAAGCGCCTGTAATCCCAGCTCTTGGGAGGCTATAAACAGGACTATCACTATAAGTCTGATCTAGTAGTGAGACCATAAACACCCTGTAGACCTTTCTCTAAAAAAAAAAAAAGTACATCATGAAATAAAGATTTCTAATCATTGTGCATGCGTATGGTGACATGCTACCTGTCATGAGGCACAAACCCATCACCATGGGATTCAGGAAATGATTGAAACAGACACAAATGCCCATACACAAGGATAGGCTTACGAAGCTGATCCTGATGATTGACACTTTAAAGTCCCACCTCCTTGTAAGGGACTCAGTAGAGATAAAGAGCTTCAATGCGAATACAACAGATCTCAGTCACGGTTGTGCCCATTGGTTGATGTGCTGAACTTCAATAAGATGTTAACTTTAGTCTCTAAAAATAAAAACGATGCCAGCAACACCAGCACAGTCACCTCCACCAACCAAACTGCAAATCCTCTATTTCACTGGCATCTCACCATCTCCCTCTTCTTTGCTACTCATTTTGCTAACGGTTTGCGAGTTTGTAACTTCCGCTGGCAACAGCCTCACCAGACAATTTATTATTGGCACTTCGATTACTATTATGGTATCAGTGCTAATCTGAGGAAGCTGGATTCCAGATGGATTTACGTGTCAGTGTCATAGCACTCTTGAGTGACTCAGCCAGAATCTGAATCAAAAAGTAGGTTTATTTTTACTTTAAATCTGAATTTTTAGCATAATTATTCACAGGTTGGAAGTGCTTTCTGTATTCTTGAGGAGTCTGACTGTCTCTGGTGAGCACTGTCTCTCCTGAAAGAGCCAACAAAATGTTAACTCTCAATAACTGAGTGCCTAAAAGTTAAATGAAACTTGAGCTTTACATGAGGGGAGGATTTTTAAAGTCAGATTTTGTGATCATGGTGATCATGGGATTATCAAAGTTACCAGTTGTCAAATGGAGACAGCCTGTTTCTCAGAATACTGTTATCAGCAGAAAATAGAATGCAATTCATAGGAAAATCAAAACACCAGTGTTTTGAAACTGTAAAGCAATACTGAAGATCATTTTGCCTTAGAAAATTGGGGCATTTGTTGGATACCGCTAGTTATCAGCTCCACAATACCAACATCTCCCAGAAAATAACAAATCGTAGAAATATGCAACAATTGCAAGAGTGGCTTCATCCTTGTTCTTTTATATTACTCCAAACAGTTCCTACCTAATCTCTTGCATAAATATGTATCGCTTTTAACTTATATCGTTTCTTATTTAACAAATTGCGTTTATGTAGCAAGTTGTATATTTTGGAAAATGACTTTAAATGACTTTGGTAAAACTTGACTGTTCAGAATGTGGAAAAGTGAAGAGCATTATAATACTAGCCAAGTATCATCAGTGAGCTCAATAAAGCTTCAGAATTACTATCCATTTTTATAAAATGAAAACTATACATAATTTTGAAATCTTGATTAGTTTTATTTTCATTTATCATAGCTATTTCCCAAGCCAGCATTTAAATTTCACACAGCCGCTCAATGTTCACACCATCCCTCAGTTCATACTCCATGCATGCAGAATGGTAGAGCAGCTGAGAGAACTGATTTACATTTTGATAATCACTTTAGCAATATTTTACTTGCTATGTTTTCTTGTTTTTATACAGGGTCTCATTACGCAGCTCAGACTCATAGTGGTCCTCCTGATTTCTGCCTCCCTAGTGCTGGGATTACTGGCATGCACCACCATGCCCAGACTCCATTGCCAGCTCGGTATGCCCAGAGACTGGCCCGGCGTGGCATGCAGTGCCAGGGATCAAACTCTGGCCCCTGTGCTTACCTAAGCAAGTGCTTAGTCTGCTGAGCTACACCACCAGCCCTGGCTATGTTTTCTAAATACTTTTAAATTATCTCTTTTTATCAATTTTTAATGTAGAAAGAATACAGCAAAGAATATGCTCATCATAATTTCAATGTTTTTGTGTAAAAATTTCTATGCAATTCCAAATAAACTGTGAATGGACACAGACATCAGCAGTGTCACACAGACCCCTCAAGTCTCTGCATGCTTTTTCTTTTCTTTTCTTTTCTTTTTTTGCAGGACTGAGGATTGAACTCAGGCCCTTGTGCTTGCCAGGCAAGCACTTATTCTACTGAGCTATTTCCCTGGCATGCTTATTTGGCTGTGCGATTATAGACCGTTTTCAAGACCCTAATTAAGCCCCTATTTCCATTCTGAAGTTCTTCAGGAGGATGATAGATTAGGAAGAAAAGACCAGGTTGACCCTGGTCATTTTGTGGATGAGAATCACCACACATTCAGAGCCTCACCCCTGTGTTCTGGGAATCCCTGATGAACTTCTTCAGCCTCTGCGGTCCTCATCCTGCGATGTCATTCATGCTTTTGCTGTTGCCAGAGATTAAAGTCCCATCCCAACTGCACTTACACGTATAGTGCTTATGACCCTTCAAAGGGAATCCAAAGGCACTGTGTGGCCCTTGATCTTAAGTGATAGTGGCCGGCAAAATCCCACAAGTGGTTCATCCGAGAAAGCTACAGGAACTCAGGTATTCCTGAGCTCCCTATGACCAGGGTCATTTCTACCCTCCTGAAAATGCTTCCCTGCAACCTTGGTGTTGTCAGTGTGTCCCTCCTGGTTCATTGACTTAAAAGCATGGGTCACATATGACACACATACTTGCAGCTCACTTGCGTTTTATATTTTAAACTGTAGTTTACTGCTGGATGCTCAGACTTGTGCAGCTATGAAAGTGCCGATGTAAAACAGAGCATTTTCCTCTGTAGTCTCTGCTTTGGAGTCATGTTTAGAAACTTGCTCTTCAAGATTGAATGTGTGTGTGTGTGTGTGTGTGTGTGTGTGTGTGTGTGTGTGTGACTCCATCCATACTAGGGAAATATCACATGCATTCATGAAAAACTCTATACAACAATGTACATAGCAGGATTATTTCTATTACTACAAAAATTATGTTGACTATAAAATGTTAAATCCCACCATGTCAACATTTTGCATTACTTTAATTATTTTGTGATTTTTATTATAAATCTATTGCATTGAAACTTAAAATAACAACAAATATTATTAGATTTTGAGGGAACTCATTAACTGGGGCACATTCATCCCTTAGTGTAGATTATAAAACATCATGATATTAAAAGAATAGCATTACTCAAATCCAGAGCTCCCTTTTTTATTCCAGATTGTTAAGCACTGTTTTAATGTTAACAAATACTTAATTTAATGAACAATTTCTTTTATTCTGTGTTATGTCAGTATAGCTGCTGCTTTGTGAGAACACCTACTAAATAAATTTCGAACATTGCACATTGTCAGTGAATAGCATTTAAAAATATATTCACAGTTGCCACCAAAGTAGGTTGCATGTTTTTATTCATTTTTATTTTCAAAACAATTTTCCTCATCATTTGAGGGGTTATGAACAAATACAGTGATTGTTTATGTTTTTTTTTAATATTCTTTGGGTTTTTAAATTAATTTTAATGAGAAAGAAATAGCAATGAGACAGTTTCACAATAGGTTAGTAGGACAGTTGCAATAATTGATACATTGCATATTGTAGTCTTCATAGTAATTGTTCAGAGTACAAGATGTAGACTTAATGTCTCGTATAAACACTATAAGTACAAATCTGTTTTCTCATTGAACTAAGAGAAAGTAGCTATAGTCCAATAGCCCATAACAGTAGTGGGTAATCAGCAGAACGGGCAATGTCAGAAGCTGTTGTCTTGAACCTTTTACAGCTCAGCATAGCCACATTGCCAGAATCCTCTGCTCTCTGAGCATACTTCTGACACCACTCTTGGCATTTTCAGAAGCACCTACACGTCCTGTTTGTTACAGAGAATGGGGCAGCCTAGCACCACCCAACAGAGAGACCTGAAAGGCAAGCTTGGAAAAAAGTGCTGCTGTGTCCTCTTCTACCCTATCGAGGCAGCCAGGATAGCACAGCTAAAGACACACAGGAAAGAGGACTCCAGAGCTGCTGTGGAAAGTGGCAAAGATGATGGGATGAGTGTGCCCAAAGGGAGGAGAACGATTTGAAGCAGGATGAATGGCAGCAGTCTCCACTGTTACAGACATTCTAACAGTTGACATTCACTGTGTCTTTCCTTCCTCTTTGTAGAATGAAGTCCAGGGCAGAGAAGCAGAGAGGTGAGTGTGGGGCAGCAGCAGGGAGGATAATTCTGCTGTGAAGCTTAGGTCTCTTCCTGTCACTACACCTGATCCACCTCCACTTGGTAGGCGGGTGACCGTGCCTTCATTTCACAGATGAGGGAGAGCTGGGAGTCAAACGCACTGATGCATGAGGTGCACTGATGATCCACCTTCCCTTCCTGCCCTCTAACAGTCATCTGCATCAAAAACAAACCACTGTGTGTAGCAATTTCAATAAATGCTTCAGTCACACTGACCCTTCGGGAGCCTTTCCTATTTAACATCACAAATTGGGCTGAGGTGAAGGGTGTTTTCTTTGTCCTTGATGCTTCCTTGAAAATAGGACAGGGACGTGGAAGGTGTCTCTAAAATGCTCCCAGTAAAACTAGTGCACTGCACTGTGACCCGCCCTCTGCACATGCTGCATTGGTGCTGCTCCAAGTGCTTGATTAACTGCTCAGGGTGGTACAAAGCCTGTGGTCTCCAGGGCAGGCTACTGTTAGCACTCTGCCAGCCATAAATGGAGTGGATGCATGCCGAGTGGGTCTCCTGCTAGAGGAATCACAGGGATTACTAGTCTTTACTACAAATCTGGAAACCAAAGTTGTATAAATAACATCCATGAGGCCCTAAACTGGAGGAGGCATAGAGAAGATCAGGAAATAAATTGAAAAGGGAAAAAAACATTGCAGCAGTATATCTTTATGAGAAGAAAACATGCACTTTATCTGAATTGTCTGCAAAATTATGCAACCAACAAAAAGGAACTGTCAAATCCCTTTCTAATTAAATTCATACATTTGTTCCTTTTCAAAAATGGCCACACACCCCATCTGCTAGTACAAAATGCTTGGTTTTTCAGCCAATATTCTCATGCTAAACTGTTCATTGAATCGAGGTGCACAGAGGGCCTGAACCCTCAAAGCAGCTCTCTTCAAGAATGAAAAGACCTAAAAGTGAGTTCTGTTTGCACTATTTATCTTTGCTTTTATTATAAAAAGCTCCAATATTGCATGAAAGCTAAATTGCCAGAGGGTTCACACTGCAGGCGCACCACTGACAAGCTGGTGAACATTTTTAGTGCTATGATAATTTGGTTGAAACGCAGTGATTCTTTTTAACAGCTCATATTAAATCAGAGGAGTTGTTAGCTGCAGCCACTCCAAGAAAGTCTCAGACATTTCATGTGCTTTCACCACACCATGTGTGTGCAAGCTGAGAGCTCCTTGCCTTTGCTCTGTGTAAAATCCATCAGGCTGTGGAAGCCTTGTCTGTGTCATTCCCACCCCAATCCCAACCCAGATTTTTGTTAAATTCTGTAACATTTTTCTCCAGCCCCAGCTCAAGGATCACTTCCCCACGTGGATCCTATGGATTCTGGTTGTACCAAATTTATCAGTTTTCCCTTTCCAAGCTCATCCACTTTCACTCATTCAGTTCACAAACAGAGTTATTTTTATTTTGCTCTAGCTAATGCCCTGGCAAGAGCTTCAGTCTGATCTTATGAGGAGTCCAAGGACTTGTTATTTAACTTTTTATCTTATTTAGTAATACGTAACTAAATCTTTTGTGAGTAAGCACAGTTTGCATGGAAGTGAGATTTTTTATTAAACAGATCACTATATTGTATCCACAGATAGAATTAAAATTTCATCCGTATTATCACCATTATCATTATTTATTTTTAGTGTAGTTCTAAGACTTGAACCGAGGGAGGACTGAGCTAGCTCCCAATCTTTTCTGGTTTGCTTTGTTTTGCTTTTATATTATTTGAGACAAGGTCTCACTAAGTTGCCCAGGCTGGCATCAAACCTACAACCCTCATGCTGCAGCCTCCAGAATAGCTGGCATTCCAGAAGGGCATCTTCATGCCCTGTTTATAATTTCTATAAATAATGAAGTCTACGGAAAGTGCTTAATCATTGGACCAGAGTGTAATTTTGCTCTTAACAACCACCACTGGATGAATTTCAGACAAGACTTTATGGAGGGAATTGATTGTGAGATTATTCAGCTCCACTTGCTCATAGGCAATACCTTTGCTTGACAACCCGCAAGAATATAACTCACATAAGTTAACCATTTCCCCCTGCTTGCTTCTCTTAAATATTTAACCATTGCACATGTATTTAGAACTTAAGAAATCCTCTTAATAAGTCTGTTGTAATTCTGAGTATTAATAAACAATGTTTTGACAGCTTTTACAAGAAGCAAGAAAGTGTCATTTATTTGGAACAGAAATGGAGCAGATATGGCCATTACTAGGATCTTGAATTTGCAGAGCAAATGAAACCCAACAGCAGGCCTCTGTCTGTTAGTCTACTTTGGACCTGTGAGTATGGGAGGCGCGTATCTTCCAGCTCACCCTTCCTTTCACTCTGTATTCAGCAGGCAGATTGTGTAATATAAAGCCCAGTCTCATTTATTGAGACCCCATTAGTCAATTCTAAGTTTCCCTTGCAGTGTCCCTTTTCACTACCTAACACTTTTCTTCTCTGCTGACCCCTCAGCACTGGCCACACCTGTCTAAGACCCTTCAGTCATCCGTCCCAGATGTGGCAGCCACTCGTGTGAGCCCAGGTGAGCCTGACCTGGAAGCGTAAGCTTGTCACAAATGGTTCTGAGCTGTATTCTTAAGGTCAGATATCTATTCTTTTTCTAAGTGTGAAGCTTCAAAATGTATATTTTTCAGTTAGGGTAGAAACCCACTCTCCAACCTGTGTAAGTATGTCACACTTCACATAAATGCTTTGAGATACATACATGAGTCCTGATTTCTAACATTTTGCTGTGGAATACAATCACTCCATGCCCAGAAGAGGGACACAGACACCCCCAAGACTGAGCCCCCAAGACTTTGTTCTCTGTGTTAAACCCTCTGCATACCAAAACCAAAACTTTGAAGAGTAGCATGAATCAGGAGAGACTTAAGGGAGCTATATATCTGTTATGGTTTGTGTCTAAGTATCCCCCCAAAGCCTCATGAAGTCATGGGGCACACAGTCCTAGAGTCTGTAATTAATTCATGATCCAAGGATGGGATTATGGGTTGGAGTACTGCTGGGATTATGGGTGTGAGTGCTACAGCCAGGCTGGGGTAGAGAGCCTGAATACAACATAAGAGAGAGAGAGACTTCCTCTCTGTTGCTGTTGCTGCTGCTCCTCCTCCCATTTTTTCTTTTGCTCTTTGACACCACCATGAAGAGCTGTTCTCTGCCATTGTGCCACTCTGCCTTGGAGCCAACTGTGTATGGACTGAAGCCTCACTGCCTGTGAGATAAACAAACCTTTACTTATTTCATTCTGTGTGTTGGGTATTTTGTCCCAGCAATGACAGAAGAGTAACTGAAACAATATTTCTCAATCATATAGAATGTATTTCATTCCACTATTATATGTTCATCCCAGCCCTTTTTCCCTGTTCTCTGTTGCCAGAAATGGATCATGAGTTTTTTACCCAACCTGTAACTAAACTAAGACACAATCCACCCGGACAAAGCCTGGTGGCATCTGAGTGAATATTTAATTTTTTAAACAATGAGAAATGCAAAAATCATAAGGCAGTTTACCCTGAGGGGAAGAAAACCCAAAATTTCCAAGGCCACCTGCCATATACAAATCCACAGAAAGACTGTCAGCCATAAGAGTAGAGAAGGTAGAAGTTTTCTACAAAAATGTACATTTCTTGATTAAAATCTTTTGCAGGTGGTACTAAGCATTTAATTTTAGATGGCTGCCAAGATTATTTGACCCATGCTAATGCCTAAAAAGTTTTTGTTCATGAATTCTCAGTTTTTTGGTTTAAAAATAAGAAAATAATTCCTCAAAAATAACTCTTGGTAGGCTTGTTGGTTTTTATTTTGTAGGGAAGGAAATAAGACAGAAATCAATAAGTTTGTCAGTGTCTATCTGTTATAATATGGATATGAGTACAAAATTATCTCAGCATGGTATTATCACCATGATCCCAACATTTTGGGTATTATTCTCATCTGAAAAAAAAGCTAAACCTGAGAAGATTTAATGATTCATGATGTCTTAAGACATGAGTGGCCAAGCTGAGATTTAAACCCTGAGCTGCTTGGCTCCAGTGGAATCCCTCTCACACCATCCCAAAAGTGCCCATTCCAATAGTTGAGGAAGAAGCATTGTCTATTCTAACGATTCTATTCACTGTCAATTTTCAAGAGGTAGTATTTACTTGCTATCCTTGAAGCCTTATGCCTCACTTGCTTTTGCCTTGCTACTGAGATAAAATACCTGATACCCAAAATTAAGGAAGTAAAAGTTTATTCAGCTCACATTTAGAAGTGATGTAGAAGTTTCAGTCTGTACTTGGCTGGTTCCAAAGCAGAGGGGCACATGGCAGAGGGAAGCAGTTCATGGTGGCGGCAAACAGCAAAGAACAGAGGGAGAAGCAGTGGCTGAGGCAGCTAGCAAGCCTCCTTCCCTTCCTTATACTGCACTCAGGTTACTCACCCCAGCCAGGAAGGATGCAGCACTTACACCTATAATCCTTGCCTTGGATCATGAATTGATTACAGGCTCTAGAATCTACACCATGACTTCATGCGGCTTTGAGTGGACTCCTAGATACACAACGTAACACCTTACATAGGTTACTGAGACCAAATATCTGGCCTCTACAACTTAATGGAGGGTAAAATGTTTGACTCAGTTTTCAGAGACTTCAGTACATGGCCAGCTGCTCTAAGGCAAAAACATTAAAATGGAAGACCCTCGTAAAGGAAAAATACTGCACAGCAGCCACACACCCTTCCAGGCGACACTCTGTAGCCACCCCAACAAGACCCTCCCTCTTCTTACAGCACAGTCAGCAATGAACTCACCCATGAGTGGATCTGCTGGTGAGAACCCCCATGATACAATCACCTGCCACAAGGAGAGCTTGAGAAACTTGGGAATGTTTAAATCTAAACCACAGCAAACCATTTTTTTTAATGTTATGTCTCTGTCAAGACCATTACCATTTCTCTAAAAACTCTTTAATCATTTCAGCTAATCCAGTGTAGCTGATGCCATTGGTTCCCCCCTCCACTGAACTATTATAGGTTAATTTATAAATTTCTACATTGACTCCCCCCAACACACACACACACACACACACACACACACTAACACATACACGCACATGCATGCACACACACACACACACACACACACACACACACACTTACAGTGGCTTCATACACACAGCTCAGTCTTCCTTCATAATGCGTGCCTCAAGTGGTGTGGCAGCCATCTCTAGCCTACTCAATGCCCAGGGACATAGGCTGAGAGAGGAATGCAAGGTCACAGCTACATCAGGCCAAACTTTAGCTGATATCTCAGAGCAAGGGTATATAGAATTGGGAAGAATTATAATTGCTTTGCCTATAGCCCTTGCATCCTTTCCACTTGAAGCCAGTTAGCTGAAACCAGAAATTCACTCCAACTACCTGTCAGAGGATAATACCACAACACCTTCCTACAAATCAGGGAAGAACAGAAAAGCAGACCCATGGGAATCCTTGAAGCACTGACCTCCAAGTTCACTTCCCAGACCCCAATTTCTGACAGCACCTTTAACCTGAAAGATGGACTCATCTCAGGACTCTTGTGCCTGGAAGTTGATACAATGTTGAGCACCCTTCATCTGTTCATTGTCAGTGCAATTCTGTAACACACTCCTCATGAACATTCCCTTCTCCACCAGATCAAAATATGTGTATTCCATTTGGCTTCCAAAGATAATCTCTTTTTCTCCTATACCTCTGAAACATGGAAGAGGAATTCAGCTGATTGAATTAAAATATCGATTAGAAGAAAGGTGGAAGAATTTAAGGGAGTATAGAAACTTTTTGTGTGCCTCATGTCATAACATTTACCATGAGAATGGTGAATAGAGAATACTTTGTTCCAAGAGTGATGTGAATTTGTGTCTCTACAAAATCCTAGAAAGAGAGGTAGGTGTCCTATTTTTGAGGCAGCTAGGCACAAGGTTGTATGCTGTGTGTTTTTCTAATAATGAAAGCTGGGATTAAGGATTAGGATTCCATCTGTATGATTGCAAAATATTTCATACTACCATTGTACCACTTGGCAGGCCAAGAAGAAAAAACCAGGAATTTCACTCTGAGTAATTTGAGTGATTTTATTAAGAAGTGGGTAGAGGCAAGGACAACACAGAAGTTATTTATTGTGCAGTGGCAGAAAAGCCATCTGGATACCAGAAATAATTCAGCACAGTGGTGTCTTCATGTCATCTCAAGTCACTGCCCTGATGTCCAACAATCTGAATTCTCCCCTTCTCTGGGGACTGAATAATATGAGTAACCACCTGCTCAGACTCCAGATAGACATCTGTCTCTGCGTGTCTAAGACACAAACATTTGACTGATAACATTTCTAAGTCTCAAAGCCCAAGTTTGAAACTCAGTGATACTTGCAAACAGGCAAGAAGGTGCCATGCTATGTCTTCCATAACTGAACCTAACCCACTTTAATATCATCTAGTGATGCGTTAGCTATTCCTCAACTTTAAAGTCACTTAATAAATAAAAGGTTATATATATTTAAGGTGTAAAACTTGGGTTTTTGATATCATAATTAAACTAATTGATATACCCATCTTACACATGGAAATTATATTTTTTCTTTCCATTCTCCCTTCCCTTCTTTGTTCCTTCCTCCATTGTTTTCTTTCTTTCCTTCTTCCTTCTCCTCTTCCTTCCATTTTCTGTTTTTAGAATTGTTTTCATTTTCTCCTTTGTGAAGGGACTAAACTTAAAATATACTGTTAGCAACATTCAGGTTCTTAATGTAATATTGTTTATGATAGCCAGGACTTAATCATCTTGCATAATTGTTTGACCAACATCTTCTTTTTTTTCCTTATCCATCCCCTCACTGCTGGTAAAAGTTTTCTGTTATCCAATTCTGGACATTTTTAGATTACATGTATAAGTAAGATCAAACAATATTTGTCTTTCTATGCATGGCTTAATTCAATGAGGATAATGTTTTCCAGATCCATCTCTGTTGTGACAAATGACTGAATTGTCTTCTGTTTTAGTAAGCTTTACAGTTCGTATACTTGTGTCACATATTTATCACTCAGCTGTGAACAGACCTTTATGATGGGATCCACTGACTTTTGACCAGTTTTTAACTTTCTTATGCTTACTAGAGATAGAAAATTACTGTGATCTGGAATTTGAAGACCAAGGACAATGCCTATCCAAATCAAAACTTTTCAATTTTCAAGATGGAAAGGATGAACACCTTTATGAGTTTTCACAAGTACAAAAAATGCTTTTCAAGTAATTAAAAAAAAATTTCATTCAAATGGAAGAAATAAGATGGTACTGCCTTTCTACCTTTGTCTAACTCTGGGTCTATTTCTTTCTGAATGTCTGAGGCTACCAAAAGGGGGGAAAAAAAGCAGTTCTGTGTCAAAACAACGCTATCAAAGTGGGCAGAACTTCTTTATTGTGACATGCCAGGAGAATTCATGAACACATGTGTCTGTGTTACCTTTGTGAAGGGTATATACATCTAAAGTAAAAAGCAGTTTCAAAAAATGGATATATTGTTATGTTTTTGCAAAGCACTATTATGTCTGGATTAATTCAAGGAATTGGATTCCATATCTCCTTCTGCAGGAATTACTATCTTGGATTTTTCTGTTTCTGAGACAGAGTTTGTCTAAGTTTCTAAACTTCTTAGGCTGAGCCATAACTCAAGATACCCTGTCTCCCTTACTTAAAGAATTACAAGTGTACCTCAACATGCCTGGCTATATTCTTTAGAATGTATTTTTAAAAAATGAGCTCACACTCACATGCAATAAAAATGGCGGGGGTATTTTACTAGCCCTTTCAAGGCACTGTAGATATTATTTTAATTTGATTAACACCAAAACTCTGAAAGAAATAACTTCACAGAGTCAGTTTTAACACGAAGTCTAAAAATCTGTATCAATGAAATGTTTGTACATAGCATTGTGAATGGGCTTTTATTGGAATTATGATTGACACAAGTTATCACAATGTCTAAATATAGTTTGGAGTCTCAGGTTTTTCCAAATATAACCTATATTTTCAAGACCAACCCATGGGAGGGCAGACTGATGTCATTCGTTTTCAAGTCAATGTTTGTGAAATATTCAATTCTGCATCATCAACATTTGTCTCTGTAATTCCAATTAAAATTTAAACATCATGAAAAAAAGTGGTTCATTCAGTGTGAAATTCAATCAAAATAGTGATTTTCCATAAGAAAACTGTCACATTTCGGAGTGGGCAGTGTTTCACACCTTTCTTCCATGTTGTCATATAGGCATTGGAAAGGATATACAAGCATCAAGATTTATAAAGTAATGATGTTTACTCTTTGTGTAGGGTTTTCCTACACATAATTGGCTCTCCTGTTTTCTTCCCCTACCCCATAGCACTTGGAATTAAAGAATTCTTTGGCCACAGCACAGTACCAATCATGGCTTCCACTCAAACCAAAATAACAACACTTTTACCCAACTTCTGTCCAATCCTGCACTATAAATATGTTCAAATTCATTCTAGTGTTATTAAGAAAATATACTTCACTCCATAGGCCTCCTGAAATTGTTTCCATTGACAATTGCTATAGACATACACTGTTATAGAGCTAATTACCCACTTTCACTTTGGGGGTAAAGTAATAAAAAGAAAGGGAGTATTCTTGAAATAACATTGTTTCTCTTCTCTCCACTAATTTTCTAAGACATATTGTCACTTCAAGGGACAAAACTGGTTCCTTCTGAAAACCCCATCCTGTCTTCTATTTAGCCTTAGTTGGTTCTATAGTTAAAACTAGTGATGACCTGCTTTTAAATGATTTGTAGTAATACTAGAAGATTACAATGTTTTGTTCAAAGGCAGAATTTTTTAAGTTTTATTTCAGGTATGTTTGACTTGATAGGATTAAAGATTCCTTTTCTGTGTACTGCTGGTGATTGAACCTAGGGTCTTGTGCATACTAGGTAAGTGTTCTACTACTAAGCAGCGCCCCAGGATTCCTTTTAAAAGGATAAAGTTTATTTACTAAAAATTACATGTTTATGAGAGTACTTTATAGTGTCCTGACTCCTTCAAAAATAGTGAGAACATTCAAGGAAAAGGTTGCACAAAGATGAACTTTGTCTAAAAGAGAAATCTTTCAAGAACTATGCAAATTTTAGGCAAGAGACAAAGACCTTTTATCAGTACAGATACTTCTTATGAAAACATTACCATTGTCTAGGTTATAAGGACACTACTGTGTGGTTTAAAATAACAATACTGAAAACCTCTTTTTGACTAACACAACTTTGTGAACACAGGCAACTAAGTGCTGAATTCTTGCAATCAATTACCAAAATAATGTGTATGGTGTGTGAGTGAAGAACACTATGAATGTTTCACTTTTAAATATCTATTTTAGTAAAAGATACATTGTCATTAGCCTCCCTCAAAATATCACCCCTCACTTTGAACGCCCATATATATCCCATCTTCTTGTCACTTTCTGCAGTAGCTCTGGTGTCCTCTTTCCTGGAGGTCTTTGTTACATGCTATCTCGCATACAATGAATGCTGCTGCCCAGTGCCAACTTTAGGAAAGGCAACCTTGCAAAAACATGACACTGACTCTTCATTTTCATTATTTACTGAATCTGACACTGTGTCACTTTTTGGCCTTCCTCACATTAAATTGATTATGAAAGCTTAACAGTTTGAATCAATCCAGGCCGCTGGTGAAGTTACAGATACACAAAAAAGAGGCCTCCTGAGCTATTCAGAAAACAGCAGGAACAACAGGATAAGTGTGTTTAAAGGGGAAGTACTGGGAGTGAAATAGTGGCTACATAGTTTTTTATTATAATACATTTTTGTTTTAAAAATTAAACATTCTCTGTAGTTTCTCATGCTATGCATTAATAATGCAGCTTGGAAGAGTGAATCCAAAGAAATATGTTGAATTTTATGTCTAAGAAATGTTTGGTCATGGTACTATACCCTGGTTTCATCCATCCCTATCATTACTGAATGTTTGTCTGCAGCCGAGTACCTATTATGGGAACTGTGCAGCACCTCTCCTATTGGTGACCCTTTATTTTTCTTCAGGTTCTATCTGATATCTCTGCAAGAGGAAGTCCCATTTGAAAACCACATTTTGGCCTAAACAGGGAAGAAAGCCATGACCCAACTGCAGATCTGGTGAAGCCTCAGTGAGCTTTATATCTGCTGAGCTAACTAAACCCAGATAAGGCAGTGACTCTCTTCCAATCTCAAAAACCAACAACCCACCTATCTAGGAATGGACCCAGCTAAACATTTTGGTGTACATGATTCAATATCTAAAAGAACATCTGCTAAAGGACTTCATGAACCTTTCTAGACATGGTAATCATATTATGTCAACATAATGTCCATCTCTTCAAGGCTACTCCACACTTAAAGAGAATCAAAAAATCAAAATGAACTTCAGTTGACTGATTCTGTGTGGAGATCTGTCAACACTAATATTAGGAGTTTATAAAGCACTTTTCTCCTCTGTAAAGCTTTGTTTGTGCTATGTAAAGCTGGCAGCTTCACTAATATAACAAAAATAAACAGCCAGTAGAGGCTGATAGCATTACTAATCTGTCTAAGAGCAATCTCTCATTATACGACCAAACATGTAATCAAATTATACAGAACTTATGATGGGAGACTCATCATTAGAAAGATCTCTGGTGGCAAAGGTAACATATGGGCCTTTATGTTGAGACAGGATATACAAAGGTATATTTTATTACAGTTCTCCTGCCACACAGTCCTTGCAGTGTTAAATAGCTATTATAAAGCAAATAAATATTCCATTTGGAGTTTGATGAATATCTTAACTCTAATTTCACAGAAATGTTTGTCCATCAGGGAACAAGGGTTGCACTATGGTTTGTGTCTAGTTTTCCTCCTGGGTGGCTTCTAGAGTTCGTGATTAATTCAAGATCAAATCCTGGCATTATGAGTGTGAATGCTACACCTGTCCTGGGGCAGATAGCCTGAATACAGTGTAGGGAGGGAAAGAGATGCAACTGCTGCTCCTTTGGTATTCTGCTCTTTCTCACTACCATGAACTGAAACCCTCTACCATATGCCACTCTTCCTTGGAGACAACTGAGTATAAACTAAAATATCCGTAACTGTGAGCTAAATAAGCCATTTCTTCCTTAATTTTGGTTGTTGAGTATCTTATTCCAGTAATGAGAGGAAACTAATTGAAAAAGAATTTGGTACCAGGATCTTTGCTATGACTATATCTGACCATTTCATCCAAAAGCTTTTGGGAATGGCTTATGGGAAGAGATATGAAAAGTTCAGAGATATTGTCTGAACAAGAATCGCTGGAAAACCTTCACGTGTTCTTTGTGGGGAATTGTGGTTAGAGACCAGAATACTGATAGAAATCCTGCTTGAGAAGACCAGGCTGGGGAGGTTTCTTCTATGAAGAAGGACTGAATTGGTTGTTGGACTCCAGACAATGTGCATTATGGCTTGGAAGAAAGCTTGTCTATGCTTTGCTTATGCCTAGAGGCTTTGCCTGAGCCTGAGATTAAGCACAGCAGGCTGATTAAACTGGAAGAAGAAATTTCAAGGCCATCAAATGTTAAGGAAGTGGCATGGCTATTGTTGGGGACTTTTTGTTAGATTTAGGTTGAGAATCAAGAGCAAAGAACCCAGTAGGATAATTTTAAATATTGTTAGTTTCATATATTTAAAATATATGAAACTATGGAATGCGAAAATAAAGTAGAGGGGGTTTCCATTGCTGTGAAGAAACAAGAGCATAGAAAGGCTGGCCTGAGGGCACCACGTGAGACAGCTGGTTTCCATTCTTTGCAGCTTCAGTTGAAAGTGTGAGGGACTTTGCATTTGGAAGAAAGCTACAGAGCACCATGTTGCAGAATGATGGCATTATACAGAATTTGTTCCTCAAAATCAGGGTCAGCATGATCAGAAATCCAGGCACTCAACTCTGACAGTCAAGAGAGAAAAAAACCTGGCTACTGCTCCAGCTGGCATCAGACCATGTCATCATCCACACAGTGTTGGTTTTAGGCACATGCACAATGCAGGAATTCTAAGGTTTTAGAAAGCCTGGGAGGCCAGTCAGTGTGCTCCTAGAAGGGCAATGTGAAGCCATGAGTGAAAAGCCTATAGTGCAAAGGAAACCCCAGAAGTTCAGAAAAAACACAAACATGAATCATCTGAGGAATGCTGTAAGGAGGAACAAAGCCAGTCTAAGAGAGAAGCCATGGGAGATACAACCAGCAGAAATCTCATGGAGATAGAGACACATGAAGCTCATAATTTGCCACAGATTTCTTCAGATGTTCCACATGAAGCTACAGGACTTAATATTTGCACTGCTAGATTTTGGGCTTGCTCTTATCCCAATGCTTTGTGTCCTGATGTTTGTACGTTTTGGAATGGTAATGTTTTTCTTGTGCCATTGAATGCTGTAAGTGTTTAACTTTTTATTTATATAGGGGTTCACAGCTAAGAGTTTGCTTTAGGTCTTAGAGGAAACTATGGAATTGAACTTTTGAGCAATGTTGAAACTGTTAGGAAGTTGGCAACTCTTAGATATGGACTAAAAGGCTTTTTTTTTCGTGAAGTTGTAAAGTCAGAGGCAGATTTTTATGGTTTGTACCTAGTTGTCCCCAGAAAACCTGATGCAGTCTTTGGGGTGACTTCTAGAGTTTGTAATTAGTTCATGATGCAATGCTAGGATTATAAATATTAGTGCTATACCTGGCCTGGGGTAGATAGCTTGAGTGAGTATAGGAAGGAAGAGAGGATTGTTAACTGCTGCAGTTTCTGCTCCTCCCTTTTGTTCTCCACTCTTTTCCATTTCCATGAACTACAACCCTCTGCCATGTGCTACTCTGCTTTGGTGACAGCTGAGTAAGGACTAAAACCTCCACCAATTGTAAGCTAAATAATTCTTTCCTTTCTTTGTTTTTGGTGTTGGGTATTTTGTCCCAGAAACAAGTAAAATGTAACTGAGATGTGTGTGTGTGTGTGTGTGTGTGTGTGTGTGTGTGTCTGCATGCATGCATGTGTGCTTAAAGTCATAGACACCAGAATAGTATGGCTTATATCTAGAAGTCCCCCAAAGCCTAATGCAGCTATAGGTGGGAGTTTTAGAAGGTTCTTGAATCTAGGCTGTGTGATGCTGGGATTGGCTCATGGTACTATAATAAGATTAAGGTGCCCCATCATGAATGCCGTAAGAGTGGGTAGCCTAGGTCAGATATAAGGGACAGAAAAAATTCACCACTTTTCACTTGCTGCTTTGTTGGTTCTTCACTACTTTGTCACCTGGCTTGAAATGGTCTTCCTCTGTGATAGCCCTCTGCCATGCCACCCTGCCTTAGAACCAGCCAACTGTCAACTGTCGATCTCTACAAACTATGAGCTACATAAACCTTAGCAACAGGAAAAGTAATTGAGTTCAGAATTAAAGTACCAAGAATCACAATAGGCAAATTTGTTGAGTTTGATGACCTCAGCTTTTCTATTCTAAACATAAGAGGTACTAACATCACCTATCTTAGTGGATCTTTGCAAGTTTTAAGTAAGGTATTAACATAATGGCTCTGGTTCATAGGAAATGGTTGATGTATTTAAAACAATAAGGTTACTGGTGCTACCTATAAAACTTGCAGAACATTATGTTGTAGCTAAACAAAACAGTTTTATTCAGGATTTAGTCGGTGTCAGATATAGTCTAAGCTCTGAGGAAGCAATGGATAACAGGAGAGAATCTCCATGATAATCAGAGATTTACTCACATGCAGCAAAGAAAGCATATGAAAATATAAGTGGATGAATGTGCAATAAAAATTAGAGTCAACCAACACAACAAAGGATATGTTAATACAGAAAATATCACTACTGTGACAGTTAGATCTGGGCAAAAGATTAACTGAAGAAACAACTCATATGAGTATTAAGAGGTGATGTTTTGAATTCAAAAGCAGTAGACGTCAAGACCTGGGACACAGCTTCTGGAACATTGTATGACTGGAGAATTGGTTCAATCAGATCTAGTCTACAGCCATGGTGATCCATTATTGCTACTTTTTTATGAGTGTGTGTGTATGATATCATTGGCAAGTTGTCTTCAAGGGAATGGATGCAGTTAAGATACTTTCAGAAGGCCACAGAAGATCATTAGAACAGAGAAACTCATTTAGACTTTTGTCTATGATATTGAGGCATGATGTCATAAAACATAAGCAGGCAATAATACTTAAGAATATTTATCTACAAATTTATTGGGAAAAACAACAAACCATATGATTCAGGCTCAACTCTAACTAAAAATATGTTTTTTTGAATATTATAGTTTTTTAATTAATTCATTTATTTGGTACAGAGTCTCGTTACACAGCTCAGACTCATAGTATTCCTCCTTTCTCAGCCTCCCAGCACTGGAATCATAGGCATGTGCCACCATGCCCTGCTCCATGCCGGTTCTGGGGGCTGGCACAGTGTCTAGGGCCAGCACAGCGTGTGGTATTAGGGATCGAATCCAGGTCTCTTCTCTTGCCAGGCAGGTACTTAGACTGCTGAGCCATCTCCCCCAGCCCAATGTTACATTTTATATCTAGAATATTCTCGCACTTTATCATATATTTGAAAGATGACTGGGTAACAGAATGCTGTAGTACTGACTCATCATGGATGAGTTCAAAGCTGAATGTGTTCTTGGGGACTGGTAGGAGGAGGTCACTGGGGTGTGATCCAGGAGGATGTATTCTTGTCCCTCACTCCTCCTTGCTCTCTGCTTCCTAACCACCATGAGGTGAGCAAATCTCCTGTGCCAGGCTCTTCTTCCATGATGTTCCTGCCTTGGCACAGCTGACCATGGGCTGAAAGCAAGAGCCAAGATCAACCTCTCATCCTAAAGTTGTGCTTGTTAGTTATTTTGTCCCAACGTTAAAAAAAAAAAAAGTCTCCGATACTAAAGAAAAATAGTAACAAAATAGTGTCTCTAATTAAAACCACACAGAGGGGTCACATTGTAAGACCATTTTCAAGGATGCTGAAGTGAAGTCCCTCTGGAACTCTGAACCTGAGACAGTGCCATTGATAGGCCACATGTCCCCATGCCAGAGAGGACCCTGGCTATGTGCATTAACTGAGCATACTGAAGTCACTAGGGTTTCTCTAACATGTGCAGGTAAATTGCATTGAACACATGCATATTATGTGTATGCTAACATTTGATCCAGACAACGAAATATTATTATTCACAAATTATTGAAATCCATAGTAAGAGCAAAGTGTTTTTAAGGCAGAAGATTTAACATATAGGAAAACATACACCGGCATCTCTGTGCAGAGAAATGTACCTCAAAATGTACTTAGCATAGATTCATTTAAATAATTATGAGGCTTCTTAACAAAAATGGAAAGTGAGAGTTTTGAAAATTCATTGAGACAATAACAAATGCAACATTTTAATTATTTTATTTATTTTACTGAGATGATATGCCCATATCATGCTTCACATCTTTCCAAATCTTTGGCAGCAAGCATTTCACAACATCTAAAGCAGATGGCCCACTAATTTTAAAGTCCCAAGTTAACCAAAAATATTGGAATATGGTAAAAGTTGAATTAATAAAATTATATGCAAACATCCAACAAAAACTAATGCTTGTGCCAATTTCAATAAAAACTCAGCTGGAACTCTCCACTACTAGATCTTGCACACGCCATAATAAATATATTCTTCAAGACTGCAGGCCTCAGGATGGAAGCCAGATGGAAGGTTTTATTTAATCTGGCCCTATTAAGCTATAGCATAGTTCTATTCTTGCTATCATGTGCCTGCACTCTAGGTTAAAACTATAATGTAGACAGGTCTAAAGTATTAACTCCAGTGGTACTTTGCCTTATAAAGCAAGATATATATGTGGCCAGGTGATCAATGACATTGATTGCTCTTTTTAAAAGAGAATCATTTGTGCATTTTAAGATGGTGACAACAACTTGGACTCTACTCAGTAGATTTTCATTCCATGCTATCCTGCTAACCTCTAGGTGACATAGCAAAGCATGTGTCCAGAAATTGCCAAATGTCCCCCAGGAAAAAGTTGATCCTCTCTCAGAACTTCCACACTGAGGTTTATTTGATGCCAACTAAGGACTGCACCTGTGCACCCTCTACCCATCAGGCTATTTGTGGCCAGATGCCAATACTACTAAGGGGAATTTAGCTCACATCAGGAGAGAAAATTTGATAAAACATATGCATGTCTTTCACTAACATAACCTTTTACAATTCAAGTCACAAAGCCTAAACCTGTTTGAAAGAAAAATGGACAGATTCCAATATCTTCTGTAATATTTTCTGTATTAATGACACCATGCATATATATCTTAAAAATCACTAAATAAATAAAGCGAAAACAGGTTTTTCTGTCTTTTCCTGCCTCATCTATTACTTTCATATTCTAACATCTTAGCAGTTGGTACCAGATTTCCAGTGAGGAAAATTTGTTTATCTCATCCCATGAAGGTTCATCAGGAAAGTTAGAATTCTGCCAAGAAGGAACATTACTGTCTTAGAGTTTTTAATCAAGGATATTGCATGGAACTCTTAGAGGCAGCATTTAATTCATACCCAAATAAGAAACTTAGTTCCCAATTAGTGGAAATAAATTATCGCTTCTGATTTGACATTTTCAAATAATATGTGAACTCACGACATTCAGAAATCATCTTGGTTATGACTATCCATTAATATCAAAAGCACATTTCCTATCTAGCTTGTTTACTTTGAAAACAAAACGGCCTTAGAATGGTGGTACATGTTTATAGTCTTAGCTCTTGGGAAGTTGAGGCTGGAAGACTGCCTTCATGTGTTTGATTCCAGCCTGGGCTACACAGTACATTCAAGGCCCACCAAAAATGCATAGTGAGACCCTGTTTGAACAACAAGAAAGAAAGAAAGAAAGAAAGAAAGAAAGAAAGAAAGAAAGAAAGAAAGAAAGAAAGCAAGCAAGCAAGCCTCCTTGGCTTATCAATTAGAAAAATCAAATCTTCATAATACAGAAAGTTGCATCTATGTATAAAACTACTGTGCTACAAAGAGCAGATCCCATGTATGTGTGTAGCTTTCCCCCACATCCCACTAGAGCTACTCTAGGTTCCTTCAAGTCTAAAGCACCAGAAGAACTTTACAGAATTAGTCTATCAGTAACAGGTGATAGATCCCATCCTAACACAAGTGTATTTGTAATACCTTCAAACATGAAGTATAATAGGAAGAATTGGTATAATAGGAAGAATTTAAATCATTGGAACAATGCGATTTAAAGCCAAGTGTCTGGTTTTGCCAGGCTTTGAATCCAAGCACGCACAATGTTATGTCTTGTATCCCTTTCTTTCCTTCTATCTGAACACTGACTTTTACCCAAATATTGAAAAGGTTCTGACTGAGATGTAAATCATTCCATATATTCCTTCAAGAAGTCAAATTTATGGCTCAAAGTTTGTGGGTGGTCTTCAACAGGAAATAATAATACAGCCTCTTGTCTACAATTTAGGACAGGTGGAACCTAGACGCAGCTTCTGTGCAGCAAATGGAAAAAAAAAAAAAAAAACTGGTTAAAGACTGTGTCTCTTTCAACTTTTTAAACTTGGAGATGGATTTTTGTAACCATTCCTCATACTTTATATAATTACTACATTGATAACATAAAAAAGATTTAACACTGATAGCAAAAGTTGGCCAACCTGACTAAAAGAAAATTTAATTAACTGATTATGGGTAGTTTGGAAGCAAGTGGCACGGCACTAAAGGAGCAAAAGAGCATATCAGTCATCAGGCATGTGTGCATATGTAAGAGAGAGACAGAGAGAGAGAGAAAGACAGAGACAGAGGCAGAGACAGAAAGACAAGAGAGACACGGGAAGACATACAGAGAAATAAGAGAGACAGAGGAAGACACACAGAGAGAAAGAGACAAGAGAGAGAGGAAGACACAGAGAGAGACAAGAGAGAGAAGAAGACACAGAGAGAGAGACAAGAGAGAGAGGAAGACACAGAGAGACAAGAGAGACAGAAGAAGACACAGAGAGACAAGAGAGACAGAGGAAGACACAGAGAGACAGAGAGAGGAAGACACAGAGAGACAAGAGAGACAGAAGACATAGAGAGAGACAAGAGAGAGGAAGACACAGAGAGATGAGAGGAACACAGAGAGAGAGAGAGACAAGACAGAGAGAGGAAGACACAGAGAGATGAGAGGAACACACACAGAGAGAGAGACAAGACAGAGAGAGGAAGACACAGAGAGAGACAAAAGAGACAGAAGACACAGAGAGTGAGACAAGAGAGACAGAGGAAGACACAGAAAGAGAGACAAGAAGACAGAGGAAGACACAGAGAGACAAGAGAGACAGAGGAAGACACAGAAAGAGAGACAAGAAGACAGAGGAAGACACACACACAGAGACAGAGGAAGACATAGAGAGAGAGACAGAGGAAGACACACAGAGGGAGACAAGAGAAACAGAGGAAGACAGAAAGAGAGACAGAGAGACAGAGCAGAGAGAGACAGAGAGACAGAAAAACAGAAAGAGAGAGAGAGAGAGAGAGATTTTCTTTAAATGTAAATTTCATTTCCATCCAAATCTGGCCATATGAAAAGGACATCCTATTATCATAATTCTGCCATGACATGCCAACATTTCAGTTGTCCTATGAACACATGCTCCTACTAAGTCCTGACATCTGTCCCTGAGCTACAGGTTTGTATTTGCTGTAACTTGTGCCACCAGAAAATCACCCTAACACTTCACAGGTCCAGGCATGGTCATCTTCCTTCTTTTCTGGCTCTCTCATCCACCTCAGAAGTGAACCCTGGCAGCTGAGCATATTGTCACCATCCTGCACACGTGCATCTGGCCCACTTCCAACAGAACTCTCTGTGCACATCACTTACCCTCACATTCATAGTCCTCTACCAACACTCACAACTATTGTCTTCCTGGACCTTATTTCAGTTTCTGTCCACATTTACCCTGCACCATCTCTCCCCCTATACAACTGATGGAGCCAATTTCTTCTGAATTCTCACATTACTTCCCCTGGTCTCCAGAATCCTGTTCATTCCCCTGCACATAACATACCAACCCTTCATCAGCAGGCTCCTCGGGCAGGGTAGGCATCAACTTCCCTATCCTGTGCACAACTCCTGGTGTAAAGACGGGGTTTAATTTGGATCACAGTTACAGAAAATTCAGTTTGTGTTTAGTTGGTTGCCAGGAACATCATGGTAGAAGGATGCGGTGGAGAAAAGTTGCTTAGTAACAACCAGCAAGCAGAGCAGAGGACCAGTACCACAGCGGGAGGCATGAGGCACAGGATATGTGTGCTACCAAGCCTTTAGGAAGATCTAAAGACAATGAAGTTGACAGAACTACACAGGTCACCCACCTCCCACACATGGAATATCACATGATCACCCCACAACACTTGCTCAGTCCTAGGATCATTTTCTCTCTTCATTCCAGTCTGCACAGCCTGTTCCTTGTCTAAAATAGCTTTTCTTTTCCCTGCTACCTGCGTTTGAACCTCAACTTCTTAAAATCGTGTGTAGCACTGTAAATTCTGCCACACTGTGGAGCACACACCATGTACCCACTACCTTTGCTCTTGCACATTCAAACCTTTTAATTAATGTTCATCCCTGATCTGGGACATGAATGGTACCATCTGCATTTGACAGAATGGAGGAGGTTTGGGAGATTTCCTTCTCAAAGGTCATGACTCATCAGTCGATTTAAACACAAGTCCCTGACTACAAGATGTGGGCTGTTTCCATTGCTTTGAGCTACTTCTTTCAGAAATTCACATAAATATCTTTCTCTCAGTGGTGACTCATGGTGGCTTTGGCTCCTATGTTTGGAAGGCCCGAGCACCTCTCAGTGACAATTGAGGTGTCTTGATCTTTTGTCTGCTTGTCTCCTTGTGCTATTCTGAGCCGCAAGAGAAAAAGATGATGTTGAATTTCTATGTCAATCCTTAGTGACCAGCAAATATTGCTAATATCAAGAAGTTGAAAATACTGAATGGTTAAGTGAACACCTGAATTGATAGAAAAGAGTAGAAAGGTAAGTCAGAGCATGGATTACAGCTTTAGCAGTCTCGGTGACAAAATAAAGCTCCTTCTTCGCCTGAAGATACATATGCAACACAGCCATGCATCTGCAAAATCAGTGTTTCTCTGTAAGGCAATGAACTTTTTGTTTTGCAAAAAAAAAAAATATGCTCTGATTATGTAACTTAATAATATATTAGAGAGACAGTTGGTAAGATAAAGATGTTGAAAACTCAGACAGGGTCTGTATTAGCTCTCTGCTTTCCAAAGTGGCTTTAATTAAACCCTGTACAAGTTGCTCTTGTTCTTAATAAGAGCCTCCTTTTTTCTCTTCTTTCTGTGTTTTGAATTCTGTTCCACACTAAGGGGCTAGAACTCTAAATGAAGCAGACAGCTCAAGTAGCTAAATTGTGTGAGTCTTGGCTTTCAAAGCAGGCTGATTTTGTGCTCCTTATTATTTCTCTTGCTCAATATGTCTCATTCCAGTGTGATTTCTTTCTTTATCTTAACAATGTTTCTATGCTTGCCCAAGTCTTGTTTTTCTCCAAATACCTTGTGCAATTACACAATTTATCACACTGCTTTAAACACTCTCCCCTGCATATATCTCTGTAGATTTTTCTTCTGCTATCCAAAAGTGTCAATTAAAGAGCTATAGGTGTGCTGACT